>JAZHYW010001309.1:0-18261 GCA_037355805.1 Ixodes ricinus
TCGGTTCGGTTCCGGTTCGACACTCTGCTTTTTATTTTATATTTGCAATTCCTTAGATTAAACTTTTGAAGAGTGTAGAAAAACATATGTAGTCAAGACATTTTTTACTAAAAATAAAGAGCGACATGTGACTTGGAGATTTCTCCTAGAATTGTGGGCTCATGTTGAACTGTAAAGATTGTTGGGCGATCCAGTCTGACATGGTTGGGACCATTCAAAGAAAATATGAAAATAAAATTTTATTTTTGTGAACTGTCGATTCCCTTCTAATAAAATATTTTCTCTAGATGAGTAAAGAAGGTATGCAAAAACTGTGTGTGTCGCGAACTTAAGTTTTCAACATCAGTCGTGCACATAAGCAGCTTTTCTACATAATAAATACATTATGTAACAGTACTGATCAAGCGTAAGTTTACCAGGTGTTGTGTTCAACAGTAGACACACGGAACGACGAGGAAGAAGCGAGCTCGAGCTGACCGACGCGAGCCAGCCAACCGGCCGAACGCTGCCGTCTGCCGATACCGGAATTACCCTGATTGTAAATAGTTGTTTCTATGAGTACTAAAGGTTTATTCGTAACGATTACGATTACTCCATGGCTTTAGATACACAACACCTGGGATCACAATCTGATTTTAATTGTTTACCAGGAGAGTTAGTCATCTTCAACACTAAAAAGATTTACCTAAACTGGATTCAAATTAATAATTTTATATCGTGTAATCCAGATAATTCGACTGGTGGGCGTGTATTAAGCGAGGGAACGTGTAGAAAAAAGTACTAGGGTTCAATATACCGTAATAACCTGTGAGAAACCTCCGAAAGATAACCTCCCCTTATTTTGGGAACGATTTGCTATTCTTTCAAAACACCGAAAGATAGCCCACTTCTAGCGGGCGATGCATTCAGTGGCGACCTTGGCGAAATTGCTCTTACTAAGCCACAGCGAGATATAAGCGAGAATTCCTAACTGGCAAGGACAGTTTTGTTAATGCGAATAGCATTCTTTGGATACTTCACGCACTTTTCGTCTATGTATCTATCTATCTATCTATCTGGCTATCTAACCTCTTACGCCGCGGGTCGATAAATAAATAAAAAGACCGGCGCCGGCTGGGATTCGAACCGTTGACCCTCTGATCAGCAGGCAGACGCGCTAACCAACAGAGCTATGAAGGCAGTCATTCAACGCACTCTAAATGGTTGTTTATATCTTTACCATAGGACGCGCTTACAGCGCTGTCACAGCTACCGGTGCGCGCGTTCCATGCACGAGGGCTCATTCCGCTCTCGTGAGGCTGAGCACGGCCGCTAGCTCACCCTCTCCCGCGCTCGGGAGAGGGTGATGTAGCGGCCGTGCTCAGCCTCACGAGAGCGGAATGAGCCCTCGTGCATGGAACGCGCGCGCACCAGCAGCTGTGACAGCGCTGTAAAGCGCGTCCTATGGTAAAGATTAGGGCTGGGCAATTGATCGATTAACCTTCCGATTAATCGATTAAGGCTTTAATCGCGATCAAATTTTTTAACCGGTTAATCGGTTTTTTAATCGGTACTCAAAAGAAGTCCGTTCCCAGCCAGGTGCTATGAGCAAGGTTCAATTCTCGCGCTCGCGAAGCGTCACGTGTTCGAGGATATACATTACAGTTCTGCCGAGGCCAGACGAACAAGCCGGGCCCGCAATTGATCCCCGCGCGACCGCGAAACTTCACGTGTTGAGGATCTATTACACATCCTGCCCAGGCAAGACAAACAAGCAGAAAAACAAGCTGGGAAGCTAACAACGCCATGGTTACTTGTTCCAGTATTCGGCACGTAAAAATGGACGAGTTCACGAGTATGAAAGGCAATCTCGCTGGAAAGTTTGGGTTTAAAGTAAACTCCAGCGGTGAAGTTTTTAACTCGAAGGAAGTCCACTGCATCATCTGCAAAAAGCCGTTTTCGTACAGTGGAAGCGTAAGTTCGCTTCAGTATCGCCTACAAGCGAAGCACCCATGTAGCTGCAGCAAGGACCATCCGCCAAAACGCAGACAACAATCAACGCCTTCTCATCGAGGTTCCTTTCTCTGAAAAAAGAAGAAAGCATCGCCCAAGCTCTGACTTCTTGTCTTCCTGTCGGAGAATGTGGACAAACTTCTTTGTCTTCGGAGCTGGAGCAAAAATATGTGAGTCTTTGAATCGTTGAACTATATGTATCCTCAATTCTAAATGTCCTTTGCGCCGTGTAACAGAGAGTAAAATAAGTCTTCAAAGGCAAGACGAGTTGTTGCATTCTTTTTAATATATTATTTATAAAAATTAACGCAACCGATTAATCGATTAATTAATCGATTAAAGGGTGGCGATTAATCGGGTTAAAATTTTTAATCGACGCCCAGCCCTAGTAAAGATATAAACAACCGTTTAGAGTACCGTTGGTTGAGACTAGCTGAGACGCCAGAAAGTCTGGTCGGTACCATTTTGAGTGTTTGTGGGTATGGCGCGTGCTTTGCTCGCCTTCCTAAGTGACACAAACGCACGTGCTGGGCTGCGGAGATCGTGCGCAGGGCTGTGAAAGTGTCAACAAATTTAGAATCGCCTCAAGAGTGGGCTGGCGTATCTAGAGTGATAGCCGAGCCACCTGACGAACGCGCATAACTCCGCACCGTTTGATGCTATTCGCATTAACGTAGATAATCATTCCCAAAGGATGGGTTCTGCTGATTTTATACTCCATTGACCGTCAATGTGAAAACAAACTTTGCAGAGTAAAAAAAATATAGTTTTTTGTTCAATTTTTTATTGGGAACCTTTAAGCGCCTACTCCTCACTTTTACCTAATTGCTTTCGCTTTTAGGTGGGCTATATCTCGGGATATTCTGGAAGGTAGATTATAATTTTGTGCTTCGGTGCATACCTCCACGGATGTATGATGAATCTTTCATGCATGTATTCCTTTTTATAGCAGAGATTTGGGGAATTTAATCGCTTTAACATATCAAAGTGTGTACCATGCGCTTGATGAGCAACAATTATTTAACTGCATAAAATATTATATTTTCCTAAATAAGTAAGCAGTAACAAAAATATACATTCAATATCTATGTTATTTATATTTTAATGCGCCTCAAATGCTAAACTATTCTGCATATAAACGTGAATTTGAAGGGTACTACCTCAGTCCTGAAATAGTCGGAAACATCTGTATTTTAAGTATACTGCAAAGACTCAAGTACACACAAAACTGTACTAAAAAATGCAATGTATTTTAATAATTGAAAATATATATACACCAATTATTAACATTGTTCTTCATTTGTTTCAAATAACCGAATAGAAATCTAACAAAAATATCTTGCTCAAATATTAGTAAACCGACAAACCACGGACAGATTTTTCCGGAAGAAGCTAATATTTTCTAATGTATTTTTCACAACGACAAGTGGTCGATACAGGAATAGCGGCTGAAGTATCAAATGCCTTGGCCTTTAAAAAGTGTAACTATAGTTTTTTTATACATTTCTGCCATCTCGTCATTCGATTACTTGAGTGTTCTGTCTTTGATGCCGACGGGACTGCACGTTGGTAAGATTTGTAAGCTTTATGCATTTGGGATTTCATCATCAGATCTGTATTGAAGTTGCTTCGGCTGAGCTTTTCAGATTAGTTTGCTTAATATATATGCAGTAGCGGGGACGTTTTTTAAAGTTTTATAATGGTTACATTTTGCACGACGACAATCGTCAAAAATATGGATTACCACAAGCCTCAGCGTTGGAGGAAAGTGCGGCTTCAGCACAGTTGCCTTCTTATTCGTCAATTGCATTAAACTTAGACGTGAGCGAGTGTACGAATTAAATGTTTTATCTATGTACATAGGTCAATTAATGTGGCTTGTTTTACAGTTTATACTTCTTTGGTACGAAAATTATTCTGTTTATGCAAAAATAGCCATACGATTGAGGTTAGTTTAGCGATGATACCTTACGTAGATTAGCAATAAGATAAGGGCACATCATTCGAAGCCCAAATATATTCTCATATACCTGAAACAAATGTGGAAAAGCCGATCGCAGGAAAGTAAAATATAGCGATTCAGCCTACTTTCAGCTATACATTATCTGAGTGCTAAATGGTCCATATTTCTCGAGTTCTATTTTGAGGATATTTTACTCACTTGAATTGAGTGCGGACACCGACACCTCTAGCAGCATCGTAATATGTCTGGAAGTTGCTCCTACGAATCAGAAACGAGTTTTAAGCAAACAGAGTAAGGTATACCATATTATATAACCAATTTGATAATAAACTCTTTACGATATTTAAGTTATCTTGTATTAAGAGACTCAGGCCATGTGACAAAAAAGTTCAAAAGACGATCTGTCGTTCCTACTACTGGGCGTTTTCAGATAAGATCGAACAACCATGTCCGGTGACCATTTTTAAGTTTGATGAAAAAATTATATTTCGCTGACTTTATGCCCCGAAATAAAAAAACAATCCTTGTTTTCGAAAAAAAGATTGTCTTTGCGAAAAAAAATGGTAAGCTCCCTCTCAGGCTTGTGCGCGTTTTGCGTATCGCGCGATGTTGACATTTCGGGCGGCTTCCCCCAAAAACAGTTCTGGCTACAGGGTCTCGAAATATTCACTGACAAATTAGGCATAGGAAGGATAGACGAAAAGTATTAATCATTGAGTATTAGGGTAGCTATTTTGAGCAAAAAAATATCGCAATCACGGCACAGTGCGCAAGAATCCTCTGGATTAAAGAATATTTTTCTCCGTATCTATAAAAGCTAAGGTCTTCAAAACTTTGCCAGTGTGCTGCCCTGTATATAGTTCATCTTTGCGTAAAATATTGTTGTCCTGGTTAGCGGGAAAAATTTACAAGAATTGCTCGCAACAGGAACCTTTAACTAAAAAGGCATTATTTTGAAAATCATTTAAAAAAAATACCATCTTTAATTTTTTTTTTTAAACTCTCTGAAATTTACGTTTATAATATGTACTAACAGAGTCGGCAAAAATATGATGCAATATTTGTGTGGATTTTAAGTGTTAAAGCGAGAAACATGGCCGAATTGACGCTAACGCGGTTGCCGTAAATGGGGCGTGCACATACCCATTCTTCACAATTTCATTATTATTAAAACGTGTAAAAATGCTAAAGGGTGGTCAGGAAAAGAAAAATTAACAGCACAGAGGTGGACGGTAGTTTTGAAGGGAAAATTCCTAATACATTTTCGTACAACTGACCCAAAAATGGCACATTGGCCGGAGCGATCAAGGTGCGCCACCATGTAACATGCTTTGCGGTGATTGTTTCAACAGCCGGCGTATAGCGTCTCTGTCTACGCGACATAAAGGAAGCGAACGGAACGACTTTGCAAACAGATCAGCCTACAACCATGGCGGTAACATGATATAGGAAGTAGGGCGCGGCAGAACCTGAACCTGCCGCCGTGGAGATCTGCCGCCGTGGAGGGCCGCCGTGGAGGGCATAGATCTGCCGCCGTGGAGGGCCGCACAACGCGTAGAAAATGAACATACATAAAAAAAGGAAAAAAATTGCGATTGAATGAAATTGTCTGTAACTTAATTTATAAGACAATGGTTTGGAGAATTGGTGAAATCCAATTTGGGTATGCCCTGTGACCTACGTAACTGATGGAGCAACAAGCCACTTTAAGAACAAGTGCCAACTACACGAGCTGCAGAGCCACATGTACACGTCACCGAGGTGTATTTTTTCCGCAGCTTGACATGGCAAGAGTGTCTGTGATTAATCGGGGTCGTGTCAAGCAGCAGACAACGTTGTACAGCCTACCGACGGCCCACTAAGTCGGTGATCAAGTCGGCGTCAAAGATGGTTGACGCCGACTTGAACTGAACACTACACTGCCGAACGTGAAACTAATCAACCTTCCGAAAGCTGACGTCAAAGCGTTAAGGAACATGAAAGCAAAGGACTGGGACTCTATTTCTGTTGCGCGTGGAATTCAGTCCTGTCACTTGTGGCAGTGTCCGCGGTCCTACACTTCGCGACCACAGCTGTTCTTAGCAAGAACAGTAGCCGCAGAAAAGATATATCTTTAAAAGTAAAGTCTCTTATGGCTCCGAAAAGCAGATCGAGGTCGCGAGCTTGCGGTGCCACTAAGAAGAAACGAACAGTGATCGCTACAGGCAAACCGGGAAAAAAGCATTCATTTTCGGAGTGCCAGGAGAGCGCCGTGAACGACTCAGGTCAGCGTCCGGCAGAAAGAATTCACGCGACAAGTTCCGAATGTGCGCACAGGATCTTGATTAATTAAACTAGTTTCAATTGCACCCCTTTGAACATGTGTTTTTTTCTTAGCACTATTTTAACATCAGCAGCCCAGCCTCCCCACAAAGAGTAGGCTCCTAAATTCACTGATCCGAAAAATCTATATTTAAATTGTTGACTTGTGCTTCAAACTCACTTGTAATCTTTTGTATGAATTCTAATTTTTCATGAATTCCTGTCACATGCTTTCTCTTCACAAACTTCCTACATTTTTTGACCCCTTGCTTGCCCTTATTTGAAATTAGCAACGTCATATCTTTATCCACTCCCGTTACGTCAATTCTGTATATTTAAAACCTCGTGAAATAAAAAATTAAAAAAAAAATACTGCAAAGCATTTTTGAAGGGCCTGATGGGACAGATAATGAGCCTTGATCCGTGAGCAGTAGAAGAAAAATTGCGATGGCCTTTATTTTAAACTAATTTTCCAAATATTGCAAAATTGGCAATTTGTCTAAGTTTCAGTGTATTTATTGTAGAAATGTTATCGTTTTCAATTTCAGTGACAATTTATGCAAATATGGAACAGTCGCGTTCAAATCCTTTAAAAATTTTGAATTTCCAGTCTTTTAAGATCCGGATCCATAAAGCTCTAAATTTGTTCGTAATCGATAATACATATTTACCTCCTTTTATTTTATGTAGAGTCTCTGCACGAAAAATATTAAACCTAAGACGACAACAGTTTTTCTTGAATAAATATGTAAAAGGACGGTTTCACGAAAGTCGCAAAAACGAGAGCGTATACCGACAGCGACTTTGTGATGTTTTTTTTCCTCAAGAGAAATTTTATTTTCCGCAAAAATGTTTGAATATGTTTTTGCGCTTTGCACAACAAGTAAAAATATAATCTTTGCTAAACATAAAAATGTCGACCGGACGTGGTCGTTCGATCCTCTCTGAAGACGCCGCCCAGTACAAGCAATCTCAGGCAATCGGAATTTCTTTCGCTTTTAAACATCTTTTATTTTCTACGCGTTGTGCGGCCCTCCACTGCGGCAGATCTATTGGCGCTCACAGGCGGCGCAGGTTCAGGTTCTGCCGCGCCCTACTTCCTATATCATGTTACCGCCAAGGCTGTAGGCAGATCTGTTTGCAAAGTCGCGCCGGTTGCTTCCTTTCAGTCGCGTAGACGGAAACGCTATACGCCGGCTGTTGAAACAGGTACCGCGAAGCATGTTACAGGGTGGCGCACCTCGATCGCTTCGGCCAATGGGCATTTTTGGGTCGGTTGTACGAAAATGTATTACGAATTTTCCTTCAAAACTACCGTCCACCTCTGTGCTGTCAATTCGACTTTTCCTGACCACCCCGTAGCATTTTTACACTTTTTAATCATAATGAAATTGTGAAGAACAGGTATGTGAATGCCCCATTTATGGCAACCGCGCTAGCGTCAAGTTGGCCATGTTTCTCGTTTTATAACTTAAAAGCCACACAAATATTGCATTATGTTTTTACAGACTCTGTTAGTACATATCATAAACGTTAGTTTCACTTAGTTTAAAAATTCTTAAATGTGGCCTTTTTTATCATGATTTTCAAAATAATTCATTTTTAGTTAAATGCCACTGGGTGAGCAATTCTTGTAAATTGCTCCCTCTAACCAGGAGAACAATATTTCTCGCAAAGATGAACTATATACAGGGCAACACACTGGCAAAAGTTTGAAGACCTTAGCTTTTATAGATACGGAGAAAAATATTCTTTAATCCAGAGGGTTATTGCGCAATGTGCCGTGTTTGCGATTTTTTTCTCCAAATAACTACCCTAATACTCAGTCATTAATGGCTTTTGTCAATCCTTCCTATGCCTAAGTTGTCAGTGAATATCTCAAGACCCATAGCCAGAATAGTTTGTTGGGGAAGCCGCCTGAAATGTCAACATCGCGCGATACGCAAAACGCGCACGTGACTGAGGGGGGTGCTTATACATTTTTTTCGCAAAGAAAAAATGTTTTTTTTTTTTTCCGAAAAACAAAAATTGGTTTTATTCTTCTGGGCATAAAGCCACCAAAATATTTTTTTCATCAAAATTAAAAATGGTCACCGGACATGGTTGTTCGATCTTATCTGAAAACGCCCTACTGTACTGAGATGATCCTTATTTGCGTTTAACACTCCTCCGAATCTCCTCACGTAATCGTGAAATTTGAGACTCATTACTAAGTAGATATAGAGTAATCACGCACTTATGATGTGCTGCTGCAAGTAGAATATATATATAACTGTTAACTACAGCAGTCACGGTGAAGTGTTAGTGTCCTTGAGCAGGTGTTTTTGCCAGTTTCCATCAACACTGATATCTATCATTAAGATAAGACCGCCATCTGCCACATTCCAGGTTAGTAGCAAGTATGACCTAACAAAAATACGTTAAGTAATATCGGGGGAGGGGAGGGTAGTGTTATTCTGTTAACGTATAAGCTAACTGTTCCTATTGGCAACAGTTAAATAGTGTAATGCCTTACAATTCATTTTGAACCTCGATTTCATCAGAATAAATATTGTATGCGTTTCAATTTTATTAATTCCACTACTTTATTTTAGTGCCACACAAACAGCTGTGCAGTGGTGCACTACGTCAAAACAATAATAATTCACATCACAAGAACAAATGTTGACATGTTAAAACAAAAAGAAGACATCAATTCGCTTTCGGTTTTCTCGCAATGAAAATTCCAATATAAAATGTATCTAGATTTGATTCGAATTTGTTAAAAACCAGTGGAAGATAAATATTGCGATCAGAGTTTAGTCAAACAGAAGTATAAAGCAATAAAAATGCACGACTAGACCTTTGAGGAACAGGTAAATACGCACAGTTCAGTAGCGCTGTTTCAATTAACGACAGCATCCACAACATTATGCATAAACATTCAAACATGCCTCATCTGTCTATCACTCAAAAGGTGTAAGCCAATGAGTTTACATATTCTCTCATAAACAAAAAAATGCCTTGAAATCTAAGACATGTTCTATTCTAAAAAGCATATAATGATAACAGACACGACCTACGTGACAGAGAACATCTGAGCTGTGTCACATCGGTCCTCTGCAGGACTTCTGAGCGGCTGCTAAATCGGACTCTTTTAGAATATCTGATTGGCAGCAACACACTCTCCTCATCGCAGCACGCAGTTAGGCCTGGTCAAAGCTGTAGACTGCCCTGGACACCTCATGCGCTACCTAAGTGATGCGCTGGATGACACTTTCACGGACTTCATACAGCTCGACTACAGCGATGCGGTCGACAGACTGCACAATCACATTCTGCACTAGCTGGACGGGCTAATTTACGTCTCCCCTGCTTCGCTGAAAAGCTCGTTTCCTTATTGACTGCTTTCACAGGGTGGTGTTCTATGGGTCTTCGAGTTAGGACTTTGCCAGTTCCTGGGTGTGCCACAAGGCTTTCAGCTGGGACCCGCCCTCTTCTTAATGTACGTGGACGACAAGCCGAAGACAGGGAACAATCTACTTATGCAATCCGTGAACGTCACAACCATTTTGACCTGCTCGGCACATTATTCTTCAAGTTCCCGCCTTCAAAACCATCTCTCACTGCGCGATTGAAGACAGGTCCACTTTCAACCACCGACGACTAAGCCACACCAAAAGTGCGCTTCAGCTGCAAAAAAGGTAAACCCACCGTGCTATATTTTTTTTGGCACTCTGTGCCGGTGGCCGTATCTTCAAATTTTGGAGGTCACCCTTACGCCCACTTCGGATTTTGCGCCGCACACTTCCAGCATCGTGGCGATGGCACGTCGAACCCTTGGCTTTGTCACAAGGGTATCGTGATTCTGTGGTCCGGAGACCATTCGGGCACTATATACTGCTCTTGTGCTCCCACGCCTAGAATACTGTGCGTTCATCTTGAGCTTCCACCAAGCCCACCTTTCTAAGCGTGTGGAGGGAGTCACGCGTCGCAGAACATTGATATATCTGTCACGAAAACATCAGCCGCTTGCCAAATGTCTTACGAAAATCGACTGAGGCGCCTTTGCTTGTAATCACTGGACCACCGGCAGGTTGTTACGCGCGTGAGACTCCTTTGCCACGTCCTAGGTGGATCGCTGCAGAACACTTACTTAAACTCTATCCTTCGCATCAGCAAGTGCTCCAGACAAGCCGAGCAGCTGCGGGCGCGCCATCGCCCGCCATCGCCCGCCATCGCAGCTGCGGGCGCCATCGCCACTGTTCCTCTCAGATACGATTCAGACCTTTCTTTCAGCGCCCTTGGATGTAATCTCCTCTATTCCAGAAGCCCGGGCGAACACCGCGCTTTTGTGCCGGGTGTTTTCGCGAGCAACTAGACTTAGCTAAATGAAAATTTATAAGCGTATCCAATGTACTGACACTACCTGCAGATTGTAATATTTAAGGAGTTGCACTGCAGTCTGTTTCAAATTACAAGTACCTTGATGTACATATCACGTCTGATCGAACATAAGAACCTCACATAGATAACGTACCTAACAATGCAAATCGCATGCTGGGATATTTAAAAAGAAACTTCTTATTGGCACCTAAGTCACTAAAAGTAATACTGTACAAAACACTAGCACAATCGAAACTAGAGAAACCCTCGTCTTTTTGGGATCCTAGGCAGTCCGCTAGTTGCACCACTTGAAAATATACAACGCAAATTGGTGCGTTTCATTTGCTTCAACTATTATGAAACGTCGAGTGTTTCCTTTATGAATTCTATCCTTTCAGTCCCACACCCATCAGACCGGAGAAAAATCGCTCGGTTAAGCTTATTTGGCGAAGCTTTTTACACTAGCCCTATTCTGCGAGATTGGTTCTTCGAACTTTTTTCTATGTTTCATCACGAGCAGATCATCAACATAAAGTTGGCATCCCTCATACTAATAGCAATGCTTTTTTTCCTATTCCTTCATACCACCGACACTCACTTGAATTGAAATACCTCCCGGCCTTAATCGTCTCAATTGCTGACACTGCACTCTTTAAGCCCCAGGGCGGTAATTAGTTCATTTACCTTATTTTGTACAGCTTGCTGCTTATCTTTTTTTTTTTCATATGTAATTTCGATAGTAACGGATTGATCCCCAACCACCTGTGTAATGGATTATTCCCTGAGGGAAAATAAATGAAACGTAATGAAAAGCGCGCAATTATTCGCGCGAAGAAGGCTTACTTCAGCGGTCAGAACATTCACACTGGATGAGAGTTTTATCAGCAGGTCCAGAATTATTTTAGAAGCTCCCATGTGCCCGGTGTCGTCGCAGTCCCCGTCGCCGATGTTCGACTTGGTTTCAGCACACATGGGCGTCGCAATGCTCAATCCTTGTTTTTCCCGATAAACATCGTCAAAGAAGGATCACGGCGTTTTGTAATATCTCCGCATTTGAAGCAACTTTTTCCGGACTTCACGAGGAGGTAACATTCTTCAGCATGAACATCAACACACTTGCAGTGGAGTGGAAACAGCGTTGGAAGGGCCGCTGCAATCGGTGTATATGTGCCACCCAGAAAACTGGGTGGAGCATTTTCCACGCACGTCTTCACTACCTGTCATTTCCGTACGGAAGAACAAAATATAATCTACACATTGCTTCTTTTTTTTTTTTTACGAAACATCAGTTTATGATTTTTATCGCAAACTCTGCATTGCAGAGAAAACAATTTGTACCGTATTAAGCACCGCCAAATGGTCACGTTAGGGAATTATATAACTTTTCGGATAATTACGTCGTTAAGCAGTTTTGCATAAATACATTTTTGGTTAGTATTATGAAACATATCATTCCAATTAAAAGCTTTTTGAGCGGCACTGAAAATAGCTGAAGTACTAATATATTATAAATACATGGAGTGCGTGGAAAGCGGGGAGGTGCGTAAAAGTTTCCAGCTGTCCGGCATGCGGATTTGCGGATAGTGAGAAACGCAAACACCGCACGGGTGCATTGACAAGTTAATTATGTCCATCTAATTAAAAAATATTATTCTAGACGCTATGCACCTAATGATAGGCTGTTTCAGAGAGGCAACCACGTACCAATTTCATTTCTATGTATAGCGCAGTTTTTACACGACCATTTCGGTCGCGGTGAAACACCCGACATCACAATGACTCAATAATCACACGCTCCGGGAATGCGCTTCTCATAACATAGGAGAGCGGAGAACAGGCATTCATGTTTACATCTACGGAAGTGTATTGTTTTCGTATCATGTTACTTAAATGAGACTAGGCTTATACGCACTTGACGTAGGAGTTTGGAGTTCCCTTTAATGCAGACCAAGCGGTGACCGAGGCCACCGATGTGGCTGAATCAGTCCGTCCAAAAGAGCTGTAAAATTCACAGAGTCCGAGGGATCAACGCTGCTTCCGTTGGCGTAGCATTGGTATATCAAGATAGGCCTTGTTTCCATATCCTTGAAAAGTAACAAAAGAAAATTAAAATATTTAGCACCTTTTTTCTGCGTCTTGCTATGCTATTGCGGTGCTACAGTATTAAAGCCAAGTGAATTGATTCAAAGGAAGCAAAACTTATCAATCTATACCTATTTGCTCGGTTTAAATATTATACTATTTTTGTGTGTGTGTGTGGGGGGGAGGGGAGGGGTAATCTCAATGAACGTGCATCTAAACCATTTGTATTTCGAATTGTAGTATCTACGAAAGATGCCTTAAGAAACCGACACTATACTATGTAATCCGGCATAATATTAAAGTGCGTGAAATTCTCGAGCACTTGGTTCTGAATTGTAAACTACACACATGATTGCTCAAGTCGAGCATGGATTCCTATATCTAAAAAGCATGGTCTAGATTGGAAGTCTGCCTACGTACAATACACATCATATTTTTTATAAAATAGAATATAATTTGACGAAGTGATACTAGAAATAAAGAAAATATTCCTCCATATTAACGTGCAGGAAATGTTTTGAATTCGCCGAACAAAATGATCGCATTTAAAATTCATAGCGCAGATTTACAGTTGAAGTGCTCCAGTTACTATTTCCCGACATAAGCCCTATTACCTCAGGCAAATAAATCAGTTATTCTTATTAAGTTATCAAGAGGAGCATATACTTAATTACTCCCTATTGAAAAAGTACAATAAGCTGTATCGTATAATGGAAATTGGAAACCCACACAATAAAACGCATTGTATTGGATTACAATAACTTTTATTGTATTTAACCCCAATATCCCAAAATGTATTGGATCCCAATAACCATAATTTTATTGGAATATAGTATTTTTATATATTCTGGAAATTGGAATTATAATAAATATGTTATTTATCGTGTACCAATAAAACTGCATAGGATGAAATCTCCATGAGTAGCAGATCACTTGGCAGTGACAAGTTTTTGGTATGGTTTGACTGAGAAGATAAAACAAAATGTGCTGTTGTTGTTGAGTAATGAATCAAGAGACAAACACTGAAGTATGTGTCCTGTGTAAAATATATTAAAATTCCGCACGCAACTTCCACATTCAATGAGCCACCAAAAGAGAGTGTTAGATCATTGGTTTTTGTCTTATGAACATTGCATTCAAATGAACCATGCAAAGATTTTCGTCTTTTAACTCGACGACGAAAGTCCTGGACGTCGGTGGCGCACAGAAACTGCAAAAAAAGCAGCGATTAGTGAATCTGCGAGAGGTTGTGATTTTGATAGCTATAATCGGCGACAGGTAAAGAACTCAGGGCATGCACCGCCTCCAGTGCGAGCTTTCTGCATTTATCGACACTTCACCGCACGCGCAGACAAAACCCGTGGAAAGGCAATGATCACGTGCTGGAGGGTAAGTGTCATCTGGATCCCCGTGTTGGTGACAGTGTCCCTGTCACCGACTTTACCTTTCCAGTAGCAGCCTCTGGCCAGGCGATTTACAGCACGCACCTCCGATTTCGAGAGTGTCCGTCAGTATTGCCCGACTGCGTTGGGCTGTGGGTTTGTCGTCAGTGGGCTATGGCAGCCTGCGCAGGCGCGATTCCGGACACTGGTGGTGCCTATATTGCTTTTTTGTTTTGATTTCGATTTGAAATATAATTTTGTAGGCCTTAGAGAAAGCCTTTTACCATCTTTGGGAAGAAAAATATACAAATATAAGCTATTTTCGGTTATTTCTTGATGGCCGAACGTATGCAACTGGAATGTTTTTTTTTAAATTTTACGCAGATTCTTTTTACGCCGCCAAACACTAAGCATTGTCAATCTCCAAGGATATTAACTGACGAAAATATTTGACCAGAGAAGGTAACTAAAAGGCATAGGTATTCCCTACTTACAACATGCTATTCAACAAGTGTCATCAATCAAACAGCATATGGTAGATATTCCACGGTGCCACAATATCCGAAAAGGGTTTATTTGAGAAACTTCTCAAGTAATGCAGCATTTTCAGTTTACAGTCTCCATGACAGTCACTTCACGACGATCGGATGGAATCAGGACTTGTTTTAGGGCAGGCTTTAAGGAGAGCATCCCTTTTGCACAGGAACGAAGCATATCCGTCGCTTCCCCTACCACGGACCCTATCAGCTATTTTCCACAGAGACTGCAAAAACTTTCCGGAGATTATTTCACCAAATGTAATACTCAAATCACGTAGCATGGCGCGCGTCACGGGGTGTTCGACATTCGCTTTTTTCGTTCGTTTCCCGCGAAGGCCAGGCGGACTACGCGCCCTGGTATTTCCAGGTCGTCACACAGGAAGATAAGAGAAATAGGATAAGCAGCCTGAATGGCAAATAAGGTACAACCTTTGAGATTTGGCAGCAAAGTCCGAATGCACAACACAGCAGGAGTGTCGCGTTGACTGGGTTTTGACAGCCCAAGCAGTTGGCAGAAGCTTTAGCTAATGGGAACTTCGAGTCGCCAAATAGCTGTGGCCAGAGAGCTCCTTATTAAATAGTCCAGACACGTGTGCTTTACAATAAACAAGACAAAAAAATTGTTCAAGAATAACCTTGCAGAAGGTTCGTGTCACTAGTGACAGAATCGACATACCAATATATGGCAAATCAACTGCAGTAAAAAAAATCTATGAACGAAGTTTGTCGTAGTTTTCATGAAATATCATCTGTATTCACCACCAATATGTTAAAGCAACATATAAGAAATGAAATCCTCACTTTTTTATTCGATGGCGACCAACCATTGCTGTCAGTGGCGCCATTAAACAAAAAAGAAACAGAAAGATAAAACAAAGCTTGGGACAGTATGACTTCCTGAGAAGTGACCGCACGCAAACGAGCTGGTTAGAAAACATCATAACTTAACACCTGGACATTAGGAAGCTGGTCGGTTCTCGTGGTGTTGACGGAGATTATTTTTGCGGATGCTTGTTGTCGGAAGCCTGTCCAATGTTGTAGGGATTTAGCTCTTCCCAAGCCACGTCTTGCCAAATCTTCGCGACGTCATGTTCTGGTTTCTAGATCTTTTCTCATTTTCTTGTGGTCCAATAAACTCAGCTATTCTCGAGATCGTCTGTTGTGTTGTCTTTTTTTCGCAAACTTCATAGTCCCGTGGTTTTAAGTTATTACGACTCTCTACGCTCTGCAATAGAACAGCACCGTTGTACATTAGCTGAATAGCGTGTTTGTAACATTGACCGGCAACATAAATAAAACAAACTCGACAAGAGACGACGAACATTTCTTCTTTTTCTCGAGTTTGTTTTATTCTTTCTGTTGCCAGTCGTCGTACAGACTTTGTCGTTTTTAGAGAATATCCCTTTGGACCCCACGTCGTACGGCAAAGCCCCAATAACAGACAAGCCAGATCAATTTGAGTGAAGGTTTGTTGTCGCTTTTCTCAATTCGAGTTTGAATGCTCCTCATTATTTTGCCATCACAGGTTAGTTTAAATTACTTCAACGAGTTAAGGAGAGTTGAAAAGAAATAAAGATGGAGATTTGTTTTAATATTGACCTGCACTTTTATTGCTTTTAGAAAGGTGATCTTACGTTTGTGCATTAAGAACAACATAACAATAATGAATAAGCAAATATTTTTATGTATTCTTAAGCTGCATTTTAAGACGCGCATTTTTATATATTTTGCGACGTTTTGCATTAAGTTATTTCTAGGTAAATAATTTGTAAATTCGTCTCTAACACGTGTTTTGTTTTAACCTGCTTCGTTTGTTTTTTTTTTGCTTAGAAATATATAATTTTAGTTCTTAATATTTGGTGAGCTTGTTATAAATTGTCTATAAAATAGATGAAAGAAACTAACTACGTGCCTGGTCTGGCGTGATATTGGCGGCTGCGCAGATTACCATAATAAAATCCCGGCAATGTCCACGCCTCGAGCTTCTTAATGTTGTATATCTGGGGAATATTTAGCGTACGGCGGCACATATAGCCGAATTTTCCTCCAAAAACATGACTTTCACAAATTTTTATTGGGAAAATATCCAAAATATGATCCATACAGTTATTGTACGATCTGACATGGAAACACCCTCCAGTAGAACGCTTCATTGGAAGTTATCTGGAACGTCTGTGTCATCGTCCGTCGGAAATTGTCCTGTACTTCTTTATATTCATTACCACTACTTAAAAGGGTGCATTTTTCTCTCTAGTGTGACTTAAATGAAAACTACCACCGTATGTTCCGGACTACTATCCAAACCGAAGGGCACAGCCTCACCTGCTGCAGAATCCAGACTAGCTGTTAGTAAATTCAGCGTCTTACTTCAGTTAAAAAATATCGTTATAATTTTAGAACTGTTGGCAACACATGTTTGTGCCATCAGGATCAAGACTCGATTCACACTGTTCGTGGGTGTGGAGCTATCTTGTCCGTTACCCTCAGGGGATTGAAAGTGAAAGAGACACACCGAAGATTTCTCTTGCTTACTAATGCCCATCTTGAAACAGTGCGATCTTGACAACTGCACTATAGCCTGCTTCTGGTAAAGAAACTTTCCGAGGTCACCTACAACTTCTTATGAGTTGTGAACGCGAAAGCATCCCATGGCTCGCAGGTGAGAGTCACGCCACTGCGCGTGCTGCGTCGATGCGCGTGCTGAAATCACGAGGCCTCTCATAATCATCATCGCCCTAGTTGAGTGTACCGGTTGACGACGTTAGACCTCAAAGCGTAACGTTAGGGTCTAACGTTAGGCCACGTTAGGCTTAGCGTTAGGCCTGGCGTTAGGCCTAGCGTTACGCCAGTGCATTCGCGCGTCCCTCCTCACGTCAAACAGCTGGGCGTACCGGTTGGCGACGTATGATCTCAAGCGTAACGTGTAAGGCCTAGCCTAACGTCTGCCCAGCGTATAGCCGCGTCCTCCCTTCAGCCGCGCCGCCAGCAGTTCGGCTGGCTCCTTAGCAGTGATGGCGCCGTCGCTATGGAGCCACATGACGCGTCGCAGCCAATGGGAATTTAGGTGCCGTTTCGCTCAGCCGATGGAAATTTAGGTGCCGTTTTTTGCCGGCTTCACTCGGTGGCATATTTACTGCATCTCGCCTGAAGAAGAAGCCGTTCTCTCAAAGACCTCTGCTCGCCCCGACTGTTTCTTTCTCTCTGCTTGCCTCCTCTTTAGCGTTTGCTCCCAGCTAAATGCACAGCGGCTACAAATATAAATCACTCCATGTTCTCCAGAAGAGAATCATTCGCTTCATGTGCAATGCGGAGTTCAAAGCTCACACATTACAACTTTTGAAAAACCTTCACATAGTTCCAATCAAAGAGCATTACAATTATAAACTTCTAGGCATATTAAACGTCTGGAAGGCAAAATCAACTTTTATTTTATCATCTTTATGAAGCGAAGTTTGCCTGCACATGCAAGCCGTTGTGTTGACAGATTGTCAACGCCTCCTCGAGAACAGGCTAGGGCCTCCAAGTGCTGCAGTTCCCATCACCTAATATTATAGTAGTACACGATTTGGCATGGATTTGATTAGTTTCAGCAGAAAGAATATCCGTTCTTTGTTTCTCTAGAGTTTTTTTTTTTTTT
>JAZHYW010001310.1:0-73123 GCA_037355805.1 Ixodes ricinus
CCGTCGTTACCCATATCAACAGCCATCGTTGCTATAGTGTCCCAACTTCGATGTTCGCTGAGTTTCAGGTCTACAATCAACACTGCACAAGTAAAAAAGTCCCCGTTACATATATATTACTTTGGCGCCGTAAAATCATTGCCCAACGCACTTCGAAGTTGCATTCTGAACTTCGTGCACTTCGCAACCCGCCTCATAACGCGTGTCCACAGTCCCAATTCAAAATCAACCCGACCAGCCTAAACTGCGGAGTAGATCGTAATTGGGATGCGCCGTAGCACACACGCGCAGGGTTGTAGCCCCAGCTTAGTTGCTCGCAATGGTCGCTGTTGAGTGGCCTCCCCTTTATGCAAGCGTGACCGCGTTAAGCCTCGCTGAATGCGCCTCATTACGAAAAGAAGTGGCCCTAATTTTGAACGCCACGCCGCTATTGAGCCGAAGAATCCTCTACCAAGAACTCGGGCCACCGCCGGGATTCTACACGTAATACCGAAGTATAGCGGATAACCACCTATCCCTTTACCCGAAAATAAATCGAAGGGTGCCGAAACCCGCTAGACCAATGAAACGTCGAGAACGCCGCTACGTCAGAGCGTCAATTGACTGCGTCAACTAACGAACCGCCCAGAAACGTGCTACGTCGTGGTGGTCTTCCATCTGCTCAGCCCATGAAGCTGTAGAAACCGGGCGTTAAAATGAGGTATTCAAATGCAGGTCTTTTGCTTCGGTTCATCACGGTTAGAAACAAAGTGTTGACCCTCAGTAGTCCGCAGCGCGGTATCCTTGGCGTCGATATCTGTACGCGGTCCCTCGCCGCCTGTACTATACTGTTCAGGAAATTTGGGAATGGTGTTGTAATTGAGCCTCCTCTCTCTTTCCTCGTCCTCGTTTGTTCTCTCTCTCTCTTTCTCTTCATTCATTGGGAATGCCTGTCGTTTTAGCACGGTCCAAGTGCAGCCGAATCTCGCAGGTTGGAAGCAGGCTGTAAATGACTCGTTTCATCTGCGCGCCCAGGCACGCGCAGGCAAGCTCTTTAATGAGGCGAAAAAACCTCGCGTCTTTCTCGGCGTCTGAAGTGTAGCCTGCGCGGCGCAGCGCGGGCGCATTGCTGGCGCCGACCGCACGCTTCGCCACTTGAAGCTCGTCGATCGTTTTCCGAGTGTCGGCGAGAGCACGCTTTGAGTGGGAGGAAACAATGCGGGAATGCCATGATTTGGGGATCCCAACTTCCCATTCAAATTCGGCATTGAGAACTGCGGAAGAAATTGGCAGGGTTCACGTTGGGGCCCTCTTTAAGCGTCAACTATAAAAATATTAAAAACGACAGTGTAAAAAACTTTTTTTAGCGTATAATATTTGTTTAGGCCGGCATGTGTGACGACTACCGACTTTCGTCCGGAGAAAAAAAAATTTTTGGTGTTGTGATGAGGGTTTTTAGTCAAAAACACCAAAAAACACCATAAGAGACGCAGAGAGCGGCGAGTGCCGGGCAATTTAATAATTCTTCCACGGTTAATGAGATTTCCGCATTAGGTGATAAGAACGCAAAGGAATGATTCCCAAAAGCAAGACGCCTCAACGTAACAAATCACATGCTGCGTCGCTTAAAACAATGAAAGATTGTAGCAGAATGGCCCGATTAGAAAGTCGTTATTTACTCCCTGTCTCGTATTGTCCGAGCGAGCCACAATGTGTGTATTTGTGATAACCTCGAAAAAGTTTCTATATTTCGTATTCACACGCTTGACGAGTTTATAGACTACAACCTTGGATAGATATCGTAAGTACGTTTAGGTCTTGGATTCACGGCACGGGTTTGCTTTTTCACTTTTACGCTCATTAATTCGCATCTTTATCAAAACGGTTACGATAATTCCGAAGAGGCGGTCAGAAACGGATTCTTTCGCTTTCTGCAATCGAATCTATATATTTAATATATTTCTACCTAATTGTTCTATTCTTTTTAGACGCGCTCTGAGCAAATTCAACCAAATCAAACCTAATTGTGTTATGTACACCACGTTTACTACTAAAAAAAAAAGAAAACCAAAAATAATTGCTTGAGTGATACCTCTATTTTGCGGATACCTCTACAAGCAAAGCTGCGGCGGCTGTGCTAGCCACTATGTTTCCTTGTCTCTAATTAACGCAGTAATTGGGGTCTAACATTAGCTCACAGCAGTGTCGAAGTGTGCCGGGTTAAAGCCACGGGGGACATCTCGCTGGGAGACCGACCTAATTGCTCGTTGATGCCCGTGCCGAACGACGCGGTTCGGGTGGAACGGTTCAAATTTTTTCTTACTCTTTTATGCCAAATGCTGTCTCCGAAATCGCCAGAACCGACACAGTAGGATCTTTATTGGGAGGAGTGGCCGTAGCAGTCCGTTTATTTTTTCGTTTTACAGTCTTTTCATGTATACCTACAAATATTGTACTTATTCAAGGAAAAACAGACATTAAATAAGTCGTAAATGAGGTTATTTATGTTCGTATACCATTTTAGAGACTAGCTGGTCTTGACACATGTGATCGCAAAGTATGTGGAGACCACTAGAATGGTATCCAAGATGTTTTATGAACAATAATCACGTAAAAAAACGAAGCCGTTGTGTATGTCGCTTCATGGTGTCCACGGACATTTAGGTCTCTAAAATTTTTTCTTGTGTCGTTTTATTTTTTACTTTTTCTTTGTGCTACACGTCATCTGTTAGCGCGGTCGCATAAATAATACACCTCCTTAGGCGAATATTTTTTGTACGGTGATATCTGGTTGATATTGACACATTCTTTCCCCCAAAAGGTCGTCCATAATGAGACTTGTTCCTAATAATGAGAGAAAATTACCAGTAATTACCCAAAAATTCGTCCGTAATGTGAGTTGTTCCTAATAATGAGACAAAATTACTCTTAATTACCAAGCTCTTTCCCAAAAAAAGCTTTGACCATATAGCGGCACACCTTTATGACTGGGTACATGTACTCGTATTCACGAAAAATGACATGATGTGTCCTAGACACATTCATAATTACTTTTTATTTGATAGGATGGGTACAATTACTTTCTTGCTCCAACAACATTCTGAAAACGTTACTGGCTATTGGGCAGGAGATCGAACTATAGGGGGCGCTCAAACCCGTTTGTTTTCCCCACAGTCGGTGTTTACTCAACACAAGGCATGTGCGCATGGCCACGGGCCTTATGGGCATGTCCACGTCATCTTCTACAATAAAGCGCGGGGCACAGTTTAACGTAAAAAATACTAACAATCGAGAATGCGAGCTTGACCCACTTCGGCTTTTGTGCTGAGCTGAGATCATGCATGCTGCCTTGTTCATGCAGGCCCGAGTGGAAACAAAAAAGCCCCTCCTCCCCCTCACCGGAGAACACGAACTCCAGCCGAACGCTGACGCCGCGTTCGGTTATGTCGGCCGAGCGCTGAGTCATTGTATTTGTTGTCCCCATCCGTGTAGTTCTAAAGTTAAGCGCTTGGGGCGTCACGGTCGCTCCTCCTACCCAATACTAACAGGTTCCGCGTCCTCTTTCTTCAATCTTTTATTTATTTTTTTCAGAGCGGACGACGAGAAATTAAGATCACACATAACCTGAAAGATCGTTCGCCCTGTAAAACAGTACCGAATGTTACAAGTAAAAGGAGCTCGAAGGCCGGAGCGTAACAAGGGCACTGCGCAGATTGGTAGCCTCCGAAACACACTCTGAGACGCTGCTCCGTCTCCTGCCGTGCAGTATCTCGGGAAGCTCAAATCTCAATGTCCACGAAACGAATCGAATCTGGCGCTCTAACGCAAGCAAAAGAGTAACGAGAAAAAAAAAGAAAACTAGAAAAAGTTGCAAAAAATAAACAAACAGAAGCAACTCGTATCTTTTGAAAGATAGAACGAAAAGAGCGAGAGATGGGAGAGAAAGAGGAAGCGGTTTGGGTGGCTTGGTTAAAGGGCAACTCCGGTCCATACTTTCGATTTTGGGATTATGACGGTTTTTAGTGCAGCCAGCGTCCCTGAATTGCAAGGTGTAATTTTTTTCTCGTTATCGTGCGTAGTTTTAAAGATATCGACGCCTCAAAGTTCTGTTTGGGGCGCGGCTGACAAAACCGGAACTAGCCGCTCGAGGCCCCGGCAACACTGGAAATCGTGGACGTAACGTCAGGATCGTTCTCGTTCAACGAGTATACGCCTATACGCAGGCCAAGCGGCACCTACCTCTGTTGCGCTAGCCGTCTAAAGTTAGAAGGTAAGCTGATTTTGTTTTAATTCTGTATACGTGGTAGTTATCCAGCATATGTAGCAAGAGTTAGTGCGTAAACCCAAAAGCTAGCGACTGGAAAACGAGTGAACTCGTTCGGTGTCGTACTCGCGGCTGTCGCTCTGTGTGCTGTCCCCGTACTCGTCGCTAGGCCTAAATTGTCATCGGGGCTCCGTGGATGGAGCGGCGTTGCTCCACACCGCGCTGCCAGTGACGTACAGTACTGGGGGCCCCCTCGCTTTCGCGCTGCGGGTCATTCCCAGACACGAAGCTTTGAGGCTCTCCGGCGCGGGCCGCGGCGCCCGAACAGAAGTGTGCTGGGCTGTACACGTCTGTTTTTTGTTCTTTTTCCCTCAGGCGCGTAAAAGCCGAATTTGTAAGCTGCGACACTAATTTACCACATAAGCCGCAAGCAACCAACACCCGTAGGTTTCGTTCGTAACCCTCCGGCGAAAAATGATCGGAGCAGAGCTTCGATCTGGGGGTCGGCGTCCAAGGCTTTCCAAAGTCCACCCGTCGAACTGCGTTCACCCACACCTTCTCCAATTTCCGATCCGTTGGAAACTTATGAAAAAGCACCTCCGGGATGCGCAGCGGGTTGCTTGAGCAGCCCACAGCGCTACAAGTTGTACTCGGCATCTTCCAAAGAACAGCTGGGCAGTCTTGGGCGCACCGAGTTGCTCGTTAAAACGAGTCTTGAAGTCCTCACAAGCAAATAAACAAAGACTATACCGAAGCTACACGGGCTACAGATAAAAGCAACGGCTAAACACGCAATCACAAGCCGAAGTAGCGGTGGTAGCGGCACAAAGAAGCGCGAAGCGCGCGCAACGGGTGCGCCCGTCCGGACCGGAGGAAAAAAGAGAACGATAGTGACGTCACCGCCCAATGTTGCTTTAGTGATCGGCAACCCGCTGGCCGCCCGCTAAGGAGCAGCGGCTCGCGGCGGGTCGCATTTTTATTATCGGCCTTAGTTGAGAACGCGGCGTCGCCCGGACGTAATTTTTTGGCTGGGGTCGTATTTTGTGTCACTACAACGATACCAGTAATTTATTTCATTTTGAGTTTTGGCCGAAGTTGCCCTTTAAGGAAAAGATTTCAATTTTGTTTTTTCCCCTCCTTGAAAAGTTGCTGGATAAGTCGAGAGAGTGCTGCTTTCAAAATCTACGATGATCCTCTTTTGCGCGACTCCCATGTTTTATTTGCGATTGAGCATTCGCCTTTCTTAACCCTCAGAATTTTATTTTGTTGCGGATGCTGCTGTTGTAATTTATTGTTTGTTGTTTTTGCTTTTCTCGTTTATTTTTCGGATCCTTGGCCGAAAAATGAACAGACCCGGCAGCCTTGCCGGGTCTGTTTGATTTTTATTCCTTCATATCAATTTCTGTAGCGCATTTCCAAGTTGTGAAGATGCTGTGCCCATCTTCGGTAGAAAGCGTATTCAGTTACGTTGTTTTCCGAGAAACTGGTTCCCGAGTTAAGTGGAATTGAAAAAACCGCTTGACTCCTGCTTTGGAGAAGGTGCCCAGGTCAAACGATTTCGAAGGAGCGAGACAATATCTGGAAACCCAGCCATTAAAACTAAACACACCGTCATTGGTAACTATCTTTTTGAGTAGTCCTGCCCTTACTTGGAAGCGACTAAGTCATGTATTTCTTTGATGCCCACAATTCATTTTTTATCATATTTGGTAGCGCACGTGCAGGGGTTGACTTATCTTCGACAGTGCAGTACACATTGTAGCACAATTGTTGGGGCATGTATGTGCAAAATAATTCACTTGCACGCAGATTTATTACAATTTCATAAGCACAGCATTTTTTGTTTATACTTGGGATGCAGGGATCACTGAAAACCTCCACGAGGACTCAGCCAAAGGTGCACGTTTCAAACAACAAATGCAGCATACGACACTTATCATAACGGAACCCTGTAAGACGCTATGATTGGTGTGATGAGGCATATTTCACTTCTCCGCGTTTACTGCGTTTACACTTCTTGACAACTGCCGAGGCCCCTCGGTAGGTCGCATTTACTGGATGTCCGAGTGTTCTATGGGAAAGTTGACGCGCATGCATTGATAGAGCATCCTGTCTACCTGATTGGCCTGTAGGCATACACGATTCATGTAAGTGTGTAGACTAAGCATCAAAATCTAGCGCCAAATATAAGAACAAACATTAAAGGGGGAAAAAGTGTGCAAGACAACTCCGAAATGTCTACTTTTTTATCTTAGGTACATGCATTGAGTTTTATTTTTTTTTTTTTGTTATTTATGCATACAATGCAGATTCTCAATGCGATTTCTCCTTTGAATACTTGACAATTTCTAAAGCATCGCTGAATGAGCTAAGAAACAGAAAATATTGTAAGAAGTTCCACGCTCGCATAGAATATCCAGCGTCAATACCTACTCAAGCAGGCCATTTACGTAGTTCCGAACGTAGTTACGAGTAATTACAAAAGCGTCGTAAAAATCACTTCCGTAAATATTCCAAAAAACAGTTCTCAAAAATATTTTGGTTTATACAATACACTTTTTTTTAGCTCCCAGCAATTAGACACGTTAAAATCTAAATAAAAAAAATAAAAAAACTCTTTAGACACTAATTGTGCAGTGCAAGACTAGCGAGACGCTCGTCCTTGTAAACTTAGAGGATGCAGCATGCCGCAACCCTTAGATGTGTTTAAAACGTGCTTTTAAATTATTCTTTAATGTTTAACAAAACAGAGATACGTAAGAAAATGGTAAGATTACAAATAGGAATAGAATTTGTCATTCTTTAAAATGGCAGATATATCTCCTCTTTTTATATAGGATAATTATTATCTCTCGATGCTCTCGATTTCTTTTTTCTTCTTGTTTTCTATCAAAGTTTTGTAACAACTACGCCCAAAACAAGAAATGACAATCTGTGCGCCTATAAAATCTATTTCAGTAAAAAAGAAAATAAGAAAACAACGTGTCAGCAAGAATTAAAACAATATAATTTTTCTTGTTGACAAGTGGTTTTCACTAATGTAAATCCCACAAGCGTCCATAAAGTCAGTTCGTCTTTTAAGAATATTAAGATAAGATAAACGTCGGATCATAGAAAAATTGAATTTTTCACAATTATCTCTTGATGGAGGTAACGTCATATATTCTTAAATTCTCGTGTTCTATTGGATACGCTAGTGTCACAATCTCATGAAGTTTGAGCTTTCTGCGATACATAGTTCATTAATCTGGGCCGAAAAACATGCTTTCCTTTTCTTGGGAACTTTCTGCAGTAAAAGCATTACAGCCTATTCACCCTTTGACATTGCCTTGCGGCGTAGTTTTATAAGTCCGTACGGTGCGTTCCACTGAAAATCCAAACCCTCGAGCAACTTTAAATTAAAACTCTATCATATTAAACATTCTTTACAGCCCATATATACTAAAATTCCTAGCTCCTTTCATGAATCCTGATTCGCAACTTCTCTAAGCTCGCGCTTGAATGTCTCTGACGCCCAAAAAACCTAACTGCGCGGCGTGATCCTCGCAAACAGTCCTGTGAACATGATAATAAATTTTCCCAGAGAGAGCAAGGTCCCGTGCTAATTCTCTAATTTGGCATAGGTTCCTCTTCTGATAAAGCAAAACACTTAGGGGCCAAGGGGAGGCTCATCTCGTCATTCTTCCTCACTTTCCTCCGCGCCAGATTGATTTGCCAGGCAATTTACAAGGAACTTCACGTTGTCCTGCTCTGGAACCACTGCGAATGACACTGACATTAATCAACGTCGACGTGCCACGCAAGGAATCAGCGGCAGGGCCAGCAAAACGTCAACGCCATTCCTCCAACGAACCAGACGTAGAGGTAAACAGCATCCGTCTTAGGCTCAAAGGTTCGCTTTGCAAGTTTGCAACCAAATAAAACTGGTGCAACTCCTACTATCTTTTTGTCTCGCTTAAGTTTGATTTTTAACCTTCAAAGTATAGGTATCCTATAGACTAATCAGGCTGACTTTGTTTTTGGTATTTTAGTGGAATCGTTTTGTTCACTTTGGTCTAAACTTTTGGTCTCGAGGTCTGTTGCGAATGTGTTGGAGGCTTCAAACTTGGAGCGCAAAAGACAGTGGCTATCAATTTTTTTAGTTCTCAATGAACAACTGAATGGACATTCTTTTACTAACGAGCTCCGTAGTTGTCTGTGAACAACAAACGAAGTGCAACCCTAGCTGCTGCCGCCCATTTGAAACCACTAAAATTGTGCCGTTGTATCGGCTTTTATTGCTGTTCATGCGCCATGATTCTAACGATAAAAACAAATCATTAAAGAAGACGAAATACGTTCAAACATATGTGCTGAACGTGTTTTCCGTGCGGGACGGTGGCCTCCGGAAATAGCGGAAGCGGGAAGCGAAGCCAGTTGATAGCGTGTACTCGTGCGCAGAAGCATATTTGAAAAAAGGTCCTTATGAATGCAAGCTTTAACTCAACATGCATATAATTATTTTTTTTCATTATCTTAGGCGCGAGTTTTTTAGCCTGATAGACCCTTTTCAAAACCCCATCAAGCAACCTTGGTGGTTGCCATTTTGTTGTCACGAAGTGCGGGAGTGAATCCAAGTACTCATGGAACGTTGACGTAGCACTCGTCCTCGGTTCGAGCTGAGCCGATTTCACACCGAACGCAGACCGAGTCGATGCCTAATGCTGACCGAGTCCTTGTGTCCGAAAAAGTGCTCCGAGTACGTGGCCAAACAGTGACGCATTTGGATAATTGGCGCAGAAGATACTAGATGCCACGCACTTTTGAAAAGTGTATACGTATTATGTTATGTCGTTGTGTATGTATCGAAAGTGCACGCCACTACAAAGAAGTAATGAGTTCTTACCGAACGCCAGGTTATGTTAAGACCTCTACGTCATTTCTGTCTGGTCTGTTGTATAATTTGGGCTAAATATTTTTAATGAATTGTCGTCAAAGTTAATATATTTTTTTTTCATTTGGTGTATGATGTGATTGCTTTAATTGTTTTTACGTTGTTAATTCCTTCCAAACTGGTTCGTAAATTTTAATTGCGCCCTCTTTTTTTCATGCTTTTGTGGAGGCTGGAAATTATAAAGAAGGATTAAAGCATTATTGAAGGGCCCTGAAGAACCTTGCATTGTTGTGCCTTTTCGGAATAGGTCTCTTTCAAAATTTATAAAAAAAGAAACTACTTCTCCTCCCTCGGTGTTGAGCAAGAAGATGGAAAGAGAGATAATTTTATATTTGAGGGTAGTTTTCTTCTTTTAATTATATAATTGAATATTCACTTTTTTCAGCGTTTTTCAGCATGCGATGTAGACAAACTGGACAATAAGTTTTTGTCTATACTATCCCCACTGCACAGCCTTCCGCTACGCTAGCTCACGCATACAGGTTAAGTTAAACAGTTTTGCGCTGCTGTGAAATTGTGCTTCTCGCGGAAATTACGCGCTACAAGCCGAATCTTTCAGCTCGTAGAAAAAAAAATTCAAAACTGTGTTATTCTTGAATCAAAATAGACGAGCAATTTAATGTCACAAATCACTTCTGTGGCTGAATAGATTCTCTACACAAATGATAAAGTTTCATATTTTATAAAGCGAGGACAGGTAAGCCCGTATTTACTAAATATTTTAGCCATTAGTTACATGAAATTCTCACTTTTAAATGTCAATATTTCGACTGCACTTAATTGGCAAGAACGAAGTAGGTAACCTTGTGGACAATTAAGCTTGCGAGAAATAATGAGTAAATAGAAATAACATAATAAACAAGTGTCGATTGTCAACAAACCAGAAATAAATCGCTTAAGAGACTGCCCTTTTTTTTCCTTATTTTTCTACTTTTTTATATCTCGGAAAATGTTTCATACTAGCCATTTGACAACATTAGAAAGACTAATAGCATCGAGGGTCTATACAACTAAAAAACGCCTCCACAATTCCCATAGAAACCAAAATCACAGGAAAAATCGTTAGCTTTCAATTGCGGCGTATACGACGCCGCTGTCCAGCACGCGCAAAAAAAAAGACAAATAAGTACAAAAAAGAAGGCATCGCAGGACAGTACCACTAAGGCTGTCCGTCAATAGTTCATGAACCAACAAACACAAACGTGTATACCTGTACCAAAACCAATATTTGTTCTTGCGGCCATGGGAGAAGAAAGATATCTTTCCTCTCGATCTTGCAGCTCAGCCTCGTGAGTTGTTTTGCCACCGACGTTTGTCTAAAAAGCCTCTCCTTACGCCAGATGAAGAAGGAGAGTCGACCATCCGGAGCAAAGTCTTCTCAAGCATCAATATCGCGACATGAACAAGAAAGAGGAGGAGGAGGAAGCGAAAGGGAGATAGGGAAAGAAAAAAAGAGAATTCTTCGATCCTCAATTTATCGAACGGTCTGGCTACAGGAAACACCAACGGTTGGTTTCGTATGCAAATCATATTGCATGCGGCCTGGTGTCTTCGGGGCACGACATTACTAGCGCTCAAGACAGAGCGCATGTATGCACTCTGTCTTGAGCGCTAGTAATAATTTCTTTAGCAAATAACAACGTGTTGCTTATGTGTTTTTTTTTACGGGCTCAAAATCAATAAAAGCAAGAAAACAGATATTTGTTTTTGTTATGCGTGCTAGCTCGTTGACATATGCACATATGTTCTTAGAGTTTGATATGGAGAGTGTGTGTTGTTGGATGAATGATGGCAAAGAGGTCGATATGACCGAGACATATTCTTATCGAAACTTAGAGCAAGACGATTCGATAGATAAACATACATTTCTGGTCCCTAAGCGACCGAGCGTGCGTTTTTGGCTAGTTTGAGCTGAAACTCACTTATGAAAACTTATCAATATTTTTCATCAAGAAAAGAAGATGCTAAGAGAAATTTGAGTAACAATATACTTTAAAAACAGACGTTTTGGAAAAAGTATTTCCTTTCTCAGTGTGTACAACCAGTAGATACTGAAAAAAATATTTTTGAAACGTCTGCATGTTGAAGTCTTATTGTTAGTCAAATTTATCTTAGCGTTATGAAAGCATAAAAGGGATTTTTAGAATTTGCGTTAACTTTAGAGGTGTCGTTGTCTCTTCTTGCTTATGTTACACTACGTGACTCAACAATTTTAACTTAATGGATATTTGGTTAGGGGTCTATTGCATGATAAAAATGCAATGAGGGACGTTTAGCTTTAAAGAATTTACAACAATGTTTGGCCTCATTTGCACATTCCCAGCGTCGTGCTTTAAAGATGATTATGCGTGTGCCAGGTGATCGACGCGCCGGGCTGCAATTTATGATTTCCTGGGCGTGACCACAACCAAAAATGCGGGGTTTTCTCGAGTTGCACGCCTTTCTCAAAACAATGCTAGTATCGATTTTATGACTAATTTCAGCTGTGCCGCAGGTAATGAAGCCTAAAATGTGTTACGTGTTCGGTTATACCCAAGGTGAAAATACCTGTTCACTTTTTTCGAAGTTATCGATCCCGACTGGCTAGAGTACTATAAATACGTGAATCCTATTCAAGTGAAGAAGGCTAAACGCTACTTTCAAAGTAAAGAACGTTTCCTCGTCCGCTTGGCTTTCTCCGACGACGTATGTTTGGTATGTTTCGAGCAAGCGGCACAAAAATAAAAGTTGGATGCAACACCGCTTGAAACATCTCTCCCTCTTTTTAAAAAAAAACAAAGACAAACCTCTAAGGTGTTGTTTGCAATCTGATGAACGTTTTGCCGTGGCTTTAAAGTTATATCGACGCTTTGCTTATGCAGTTTCCGACAGAATTTATCCTTATTGTTCCTTTAAGCACTCGCTTTATATCATTCCGCTCTTTACGTAGAACTTCCGTCTCTGACCAGTACGCAGTACAATTGTTGCATTCATAAATGTGCGTTGCGATTTCTGAGTTCGAAGCACTGGTGCTTCCATTTCTCTTATGTTCTAACAACCTGTCGTTAAGGCATCTCAAGGTTCGTTCCACGTATCCGAACCCGCAAGCTAACGGTATCTCATACAACAGACTCTCTGTCCATAGAACTGAAGGTTTCCATGAGCCTTCTGGCAGTCTTTATGTTTTGACTGAAATGGCGTCAACCTGTTCTTTTTTAAATCTAACGAGATTAGTACGTTTATTCAACACTTTTTGCGCAAGTCCTTAGGTTTTGTGAAATTCTGCGGAAATACGGGATCACTCATACATCCTTCCGTGTTTGCTTTCCCTTTGCTGATGGCCATCTTTAAAAATCACTTCAATTACCTTTTTTCGTGTGAATTCCTCGTTATATACTGCAGCTTTCAGCCTAACTTATCGTCATTTTTGGCGTTTGTTCGATCGGAAAGAAAAACAAACAAACAAATATGCCAACCGAGGAAGCGCACGAGACCCCACGACCAAAGTAGACATTTTGGATGCTGGGTGAGACTTGCTGTTGTTTTGTTCGTTTTTTTATCGTTCCGTGTATCTCCGGTTACTACGGAAATCTTCACTAGCTCACCGGTGTTTTTACCATTTCTTCGTGTTCTTGGTTTGTTTATATTTGTTTTGCGCAATAGCAAACAGCAAGCACGAACGCCTCGCCGATCGTCCTAAGACAGAGGGTAGCGGTTACGGGCCCTCATGCTGGCGATCATCGATGGAGCGGCGGACGCCGGTGAGGAGATGTTTGGACGTGTACTCCTCGGCCCACTGCCAGTCCCCGGACTTGGCCAGTGCGGAAGGCGAAATAGATCCAAGTAGCCAAGCAATCGCAAACGACTTTAAGGGGACAATTTCAGGTGGGTGAGGATCATACACAATGTCCATATATGATACGAAATCTGTGGTAAGGACACTGGTCAAAAAAGAAAACAAAAGTCTACATTCGCGGTCATATCTTGACATGTCTTGTCATCAGCACGGGACGTCGGTATCTGCGAGTCATCGGCCACGGTGCGCACGGCCCCTACCTACGTCACTCCAAGCCAATCAACGTCAACGAGTACTACGCCTCTGGGGGCTATAAAACACTGGAACGGACTGCACGGTGCCAGTGGTGGGCACGGTACGCTTTGCGACAAGATGCCTAACCCACTTGTCTTCGCCTGCTTGCAGGTAAGCTACAAGAGTTGCGGTGTACGCAGTAGTTGTCTGTGCCTTGTTGTTGTACCGTGCCCCCACAAACTGCTTTCCATGACGTTGGAGTGCTTAGATATTGTAAAACAGCTTCTGCTTCTAAGTGGTGACGTCGAGATGAACCCTGGACCACACCACACACTCGAGGAAAAGGTGTCAATGATCCTTGATGGGCAAAAAGAACACACGAGAGTGCTAAACGATATTAAACGAGATCAGCGCTCTATCCAAAAATCCGTAAATGAAAACACAGAAAATTTTAAAAATCTGGATGCTCGGTTGGTGAATCTCGAATCATCGATTAAGAGTGCTGTAGAATTGCAGGCCTTGGTCCGGGAACTCTCGCAAACTGTTCATGTATTAACACAAAAAATCGACGACCTAGAAAACCGCTCGAGGCGCAATAATCTCTTGATCTTCGGATTAAATGAGGAAGAAAATGAAACTCCAGCGGTTCTCTCTGAGTCGGTTCAGTCCAATGTATTTAACAGAGTTAACGTGAATCCCAAAAGCATAGAACGCATGCACCGTCTTGGCAAAAAACGTCGCAGCCCTCGGCCTGTTATAGTACGTTTCTACGACTACAAAGAAAAATGGAAATCTTGCGAAACTGTAACAGGCTAAGAGGCACGAACGTTTCCGTTAGTGAAGACTTTTCTAAACATGTTCAAGATATTAGAAAACACCTGTGGGAAGCTTCACGCGAGGAAAAGAATCGAGGTTCAAAGGTGCGGTTGGTATACGACAAAGTGGCTATTGATGGTCGTATGTTCTACTGGGATCCTGAATCCAAATCGCGACTGCCGTGCCGGGACAGTCGGGAACTGGAGGAAGAACTGAGGCAGTCATCGTCTCCTGAAAATTTTTCCTGATGCGCTCACGGTCATCAATTTGAATGCAAGGAGTGTGTTGAACAAACGGGCTGAACTCGAAGCTGTATTCTTAGAGCATGAACCTGATGTTGTTATAATAACGGAAACTTGGTTAAGTGCCTCTGTTGAAAATTCTGACTTTATACCCCCAATTATGTGTGTTTTCGTAAAGACCGGGAGACTCGTGGCGGGGGGGGTTGCCATTGTCATTAAAAAAGAACTTGGGAGTGTTGAGATGCCTGCTCTGGACATAGAATCTTTGTTTTGTAAGATCATGGTTGATAAACTTCCTATTATAGTTGGAGCTGTGTATCGTCCCCCCATGTCAAATGATGATTATTTTACGTGTATAAATGACTATTTATGCGAACATGTTCATGGCAAAAACACTAGGCTTGTCCTGGCCGGGGATTTCAACCTGCCTAACATCGACTGGACTAATTTGTGCATAGGAAATGGCGAAGCCTCTATGTCTCAAGCACTATTAGATCTGGCTTATTCACAAAATTTGACACAAATAGTTCAAGGGAGTACTAGAACGCAAGGCTCAACTAAATCCATACTCGACCTGGTATTTCTAAGTCCTACTATGGCGGAAACAAAATACTCATGCCAGATTATTGACGGGATCTCTGATCATGATATTGTTCTTGTAAAATGTTCTCTGGAGAGGCGAGACATTCCGACGCGCCAGAACCTCTCATTTCCGGATTTTTCGAAAGCAGACGACGAAAGTATACTAGATTTTTTAGATGTCAACTTCGATAATTTTAAACAGTTTTCCTTGTTATGCACGTCATCGATAGACAATGTTTGGGAAAAATTCAAAACCATAGTACATAATGCTATAGAAAAGTTTGTTCCGCTTCGAGTAAGAAGGCGTTCACAGAACAATCCTTGGGTAACAAGAAATATTCTTTGCCTGAAGCATAGGTTAAGAAGGAAACGGCGGCAGCTTAAAAAGCATGAAACTTCCGAAAGGCGAGAGGAGGTGCGGAACCTTTCCAGACATTTTAAATGCGAAGTTCGCAATGCTAGATCTTTTTATATGAATAATTCTCTTCTAAACTTTATGAAGACTTCCCTGAAAAATTTTGGAGGCATTTATCTCCTTCGAGAGATGCGGTAACCAGCATAGTTGAAAACGGTTCTGTTATAACAGATAAAGATCAGATGGCTTCATTATTCAACGAATACTTTCAGTCAGTTTTCACGAGAGACAATGGTTCCCTTCCCGCTTTTCACGTTTCTGGCAGCATACCTCCCATTCCAAACATATACGTGAATCAGGAAGGTCTTTTTAATTTGCTGTTAAAAATTGATACAAAAAAGTCTCCGGGACCAGACGAGATTCCAAATTCGTTTCTGCAAAGATATGCCGAATGGTGTTCCCATTATTTAGTGATAATTTTTAAACTTACACTTAGCAGAGGAACGATTCCACGAGACTGGAAGTGCGGGAAAGTAATTCCTATTCACAAACAAGGCGCAAAAACCACCCTGAGCAACTATCGACCAATATCACTCACTAGTACGTGCTGCAAAACTTTAGAACATATAATAGCAAAACATTTGATAAATTTTATAGAAAGCAACAGCATTCTGGGCACTAATCAGTACGGCTTTAGGCAGGGTTATTCTACAACTACGCAGCTGATTGAAGTTTTTCATGACCTTAGCAGAAATGTAGATAAGGGGGACAAACTGATGTCGTGTTTTTAGACTTCGCGAAAGCCTTCGATCGCGTATCACATCCGAAGTTATTACATAAACTTAGTCTCATTCTAAAGAACAGTCAAATTGTAGATTGGTTGGCGGCATACTTATCGGACAGAGAACAGTTTGTTTATCTTCAGGGCGAAAGGACCAACTCATTGCCAGTGTTATCTGGTGTTCCGCAGGGTTCTGTGCTTGGACCGCTCCTTTTTATATTGTATATCAGTGACATGAGTGACGGATTCGACCCTGCGATAAGTTTAAAGCACTTTGCAGATGACACCATAGTATATTGTAATATTTCCTCCGTTCATGATCAAGAGAACTTAAATAGGCATCTGAGCAAAATAAATAAATGGTGTACTGAGTGGCAGATGGAATTGAATATTAAGAAAACTGTCTATATGAATGTAACGCGTAAAAAACAAATTCTGGAATTTAACTATAACATAAACGGCCTTTTTTTAATAAAGTTATTGAGTATAAATATCTGGGAGTGTTTTTTAGCTCCGATCTAAACTGGAACTCCCATATTGATCATGTATTTCAAAAAGGATTTCAAAAACTGTGGATGATCAGAAGAAAGCTAGATCATGCGAGTCCAGAAGTAAAATTAATGGCTTTTAAATGTCTGATTTTACCAACCATTGACTATGCGAGCCCTGTATGGGAGCCATTTACCACTAGAAATGTTCATATTCTGGAAAGACTACAAAACAAAGCAGTGCGATTTATATTCAATAGCTACAAATCAACCGACTCTGTCTCCGCACTCAGGTCCCGAGCAAACCTATGCAGTGTTCAAACCAGGTTGGCTATAAGCAGAATGAAACTTTTTTTTCAGATTTTAAATGGATGTTGCAGAATAAATGTTTCGAAATACGTAACAACTCCCGAACCTACGCAGCATAGAACAAAACATAATCGTTATATTCAACCATATTGGTGCTCAACAGATCGTTTTAAGTACTCCTTTTTTGTTCGGTGTATAGATGAATGGAACAAGCTACCCGCACGTGTTGTCAATTCCGAAGATCTCATGTCATTCCAAAAGGAACTAGAGTTTGTGTATGCATGTAATTAATACCTTTTTTCATGGTTTTTTGTGTGTATGTAATTATGACCTTTTGTTTATGGTTGCTATTTGTACCACTCCTGCCCTGGCCTCACGGCTGGCAGTAAAAATGGTAAATAAATAAATCATATCAGGCGGTGTGGCAAGTAGACAGCGTTGAAAAATATTTATTCCACCAATTGTTATGAAGGCCGATGGTGTCGGTGTCGCAGTTTTTAAGCCCTGTCAGTTCAGCTCAACACCACGTTACAAAAGACGCTTTGGGCTACTGCCGGTGCCAACGCAATTTTACAGTAGAAATAGGAATTTCACGAAAGAACCGGACAGAAACATTTCATACTGTAGCGTAAATCCTGAACATACACCAGCGATCTTACTTTCTCGGTTTGGCCTATCTGCTTTGTCAGCGAATGAAGAACATTTTGATAAAATAAAGAGCGGAAAATACTCCCCGTGTCAAGTTTTCTAATCAAAGTCACTGGTTGATGTCGTACCCTGGTAATTCTCGGCCCTTCGAACGCACTAGCACTTTGTAGAGTCACATTTCCAGCGATTACGCGCCGCACACGAACGAAGGTAAACAATCAAGATGGCGGAGTGTTCCCCGTGTTGTCCTCACCGTCAGCGCGGTGCACAGGTTTGTCGGACAACAAATCGGGCAACACGGTTGCCGGGCGGCAGCAACATGCTGCCCGACTGTTGTTGTTGCCGCGATGTGACAGGGTCGCCAGCAACACGACTTCCACGTGTTGCCGGATAGGGTTGTCCAACTGTTGCCTCAGTGTGACAGGGCCTTTACCGAGCCGACTTCGCATTTGTGGTGTATGACGTCTTTAAAAACAAATTGGGGTGTGGGAATGTTTATACAGCCTGAACTTAGTTTTCCTCATCGAGCGTCCGGTGTCCCAGCTGTATAGGAGACATTTAGCCAGTGCAGTACAATCGCTCGCCTGGGGTCTTTGACGGCACCGCGCAGTAGTGATACAACGACCGCACGCCTGTACAATGCTCATTCAGATAGAAACGGGAAGGGTGGGGATATGATGCTTCGTGCACAGGACATTGATTGTTTGTATCAGCTTCACTTGTTATTGTGCTGTTTACTAGCGATCTCATATCTCGGATTACACGTTTGGAGTTCACTGTTCTCTCCGTGGTACATTGTGATCCGCGCTTGTGGCAACGAACCTGACCTGTTCTTGCCGGTTTCTAACGTACAGGTGTGCTCAACTGTTAAACATAACGCGGGAGCGGTGGCCAGAGAGACTGCATGCGTCACCTGCCGGCTCACTCTGGCAGCTTATGCCGCTGTTTTTTTCTGGAGTTACACTCCCAGCTCTGAAACAATCCCCGATGCGTGACTCGGCGGAAAAAGAAAAAGGTTGGATGGATGGATGGATGGTAATGGCTATACCCTTTGAAGCGGGCGGCAGCTTGAGCCACCTAGCCTAACATTTCTGTCATCTTTTTTTTTTTACTTGTATGAAATTTGTTATAGCAGACCCCCCTCTCTCTTTTCAAGTGGATTTATTTTATCTGTATTTTTTTCTCCTTATCCTTCCCTAGATCTCTTCCACCAATCTTCCAACCTCCTCTTAGTTACCGCAATTTTTCCCCATCCATTCGTCCATCCATGTCCGGAAACCCAGTGTCTCCTCCAAATCCGTAGTCATCCCCCCTAAGAGGGTGGGACGAAGCCCCGTGCACCTTAAAATTACATGTTCTATAGTTTCCTTTCGCGGCTGCATATGTCGTACAGAGTGTCTACTTCCTGAATTTAGCCCTGTACGTTTTTGTTCTTAGCACCTCTGTTCTAGCTTCAAACAGCAAAGAGCTCCCTCACTGAATCATCATACAGCTGTTCCTTCTTTATTTTATGTTTTTGTGCCCTGTATATTGTTAAAGCTGATTTCCTGCATTGTTCTCTTCCCACAATTTCCTCTCTGTTTCCTTTACTCCATTTTCTACTGATATGCTCTGATCGGCTCCATCTCGTTGAATGTATTTAAATCTCAGCTTGCGGGTTCGGTTTGTCCACTTAGTATTTAGACTTTTCATATATAGATACTTGTACACTTTCGCTGCCCACCGTGTATCCTCAATTTCAGCTAGTCTTTGTTCAAATTTTACTTTAATGATCGCTTCTCCACTCTCGAAAGGTGCCCAACCCATATCCCCCTGTACTCCCTCATTTGGTGTATTCCCATGTGCCCCCAATGCCAACCTACCCACACTCCTATGCTGTATCTCTAAACCTGCCTGGATTTCTGACCTCATACACAATACCGCATTCCCAAATGACAGCCCTGGCACCATGACTCCCTTCCATACACCCCTAACGACTTCATATCTATTATAGTTCCACAGCGCCCTGTGTTTCATGATAGCCGAATCTCGTTTCCCTTTCTTTATTACAATATCTTCATGGTCTCTTTAGATACCGTCTTCCTTCACTTAACCATAGCTCTTGGATTTTCTGTCTTGTTGTTTAAAGAAGGTGGCCTTTATCAGAGAAACTGCAAGGTCACTGAGATGTCGTAGTGAGACTAAAATAAAACAACAAAACAAACAAGTAAAAATTTAAAGCCTGGGTGATAAAGAAAGAAACGAGGAGGCCATGTGATAATTGTATCGGGGAGTGGCAACAATCGCAAGAAGAGCCGCCTTATTCTCGGCCGCATCATTGATTTAATCGCTAGGCAGCTCTGATATCAGTTTCGGCCACCGCTTCCGCGTTATAGTTTAACAGTTGAGCACACTGTACAATCGCCGTGACGCTCAGACCGGTAAAAATAAAGTTGTTTGCCCTCCGATTTGCGTTGTAGAGCGGTTTCAAGTCCGAACCATAGAGTTATTACAATAAACGCTAGAGGCTCAGCTGGCGCTAGTGTGCTGTTGCATTTTGAAGCAGACAGCAAGCAGTCTAAATTTGACTTCCGGTAATGTATTCCTATGGGAAAAAGCGAGTGCATTATCTCTCTGCGCTCGATTATAAGAGCAAATATCACGAATAATTTGTACGTACTAGGCACATTGGAACATTTCTCAGTCACGCAGACGAAATAAATGGTCAGTTACGGCGTTTTTCTTTCAAATTCATCGCATTAAAAACGGTGCTAAAACGGCTTCGTACGTGTATTTTTGTGCACTGTCGGACACTGTTAGCGCGAACACGGCGTCGACGCTTTCCAACATGGGGGATATACGTGCCAAACGAACGAAGGACATGTGGAAAACCAAGAGAGACGGCAAGAACTACGCAGTAACACTGGATAAGTAACTCCTTGTGCACGCAGACGATCAAAATAAATTGAAAACCACGTAATATAGTCAGATTTGCAATAAATAAGTACTGCGAAGATGCTTGTTCTGGGCTCAAATCATCACCCGCACGCTCCAAATCTTTGCAAATAAGGGGAGCCAGAGAGCAGGTGCCCGATAAAAACTGCCCAACATGGGAAATAATCAAAGACATACCTTTCGTAGCTCACATGCTTTATTTTTTTTTTTTTTGCGTTCGAATGTTTTTTTAACCGATCGTAAAGATGTCCGACGGAGTCATTTTCATCCAATGACAGGACGGGCATATTAGCAATATATAAGCACCACCGAAATGCTAGCAAACCTTGAACACACTCTACATTCCTTTCGATCGTTAGTCTGCTTAGAATCGTCGCTCGTTTTCACATACCTTCCTTGAAACAGAGGTTTGGGCCTGAAATTGAGCGAAGTTTAACATCGTTCAGTGGTAAAGAAAAATGCTGTAACTAAAGAAATTACGCTTTCACAATACCAATAAAGGTACATACTATCCGGTACAACCGAAATGACAAAAGTTATTCTTGTTATTTTCCGGCGAAGAGAGAAAATTCACGCGCGTTTTCCCATAGGAATACACAGGGAGGCTGGAAAAGTAGACTGCATGCTGTCTGCTTCAATTTGCAACCGGAAGTCCCGTAGACACTAGCGCCAGCTGAGCCTCTAGCGTTTATTGTAATAACTCTATGGTCCGAACTTGATGCGACATAGACCGTATGTGATGGAAAATAAACATGGATAACTTAAAACATGTCCCTTGCGAACATTCTTTCTTCCCATTTTACGTATTAGAAGGCAAATTTAGCGAATTTTCAATCGATTGCGCGGGGACGGCAATAAGGCGCGAGAAACGTGTCGCGCTTGTGTTGACCCTAAATACAGTGCTGACATGTCGTTGGGTCGTGTTTGAGGTACGGAAGCGCCAGGTATATTGATAGTGTGTATTCGAGTGTTTTATATTAAGTTCTGTTTTAATCGTATTTCGAAGTTTGACCTCTGTTCTACAGAGCGGTTTCAAGTTCGAACTTGTATGTGACATAGGCCTTGATTGATTTGATAATAAGCATAAGGGTAATTTATACGTCGTAAGTGATTTCGAAGCGGGCGGACATCTTTACGATAAGTGAACAACGCTAGTTCGTCACGGAAGTCAAACTGGACTTGCTGGTCGACGAGGATTTATTTGTCTGACTTCGGTGGTGGGATTAGGGACAAGGGCACACAAGTGAGGACATGTTAAAGCGCGGCTGTGCTAGAAAGAAACATTCTGCCAACCAGACATTTTTGTTAGGTTAATTTATCTTCATGAAAAAAGTCAGCAGGTCTAAACAACTTAGCAAATGCATTTTTAAGAGCGATATGCCGAGTGGCTCTTTCATTATCTTAAAACTATATTTGACAGGACAATACAGACAGTTTTCTTTCGCAAAATTGCTTATCTGCCCGTGTAGTCCCCATTTTCTAAGAAGGAAACAGAAAGTACATTATTTCGAGATATATATGTTCTTTTCGAGGAGGCCGGGATGTTGTTGTACCAAGACCAGCACGACTTTTGGAAGCGGTCTGTCGACCATAACACAGCTTGTAGAAACTTCTCACGAAGGCGTTTGACCGTAGCGGCGGATTCAAAGGAGGCCCGGATGTCCTGACCAACTCTTGAATTCTGCATGTGTAAAATATTAGGGCGGGAAAGAGGGGAAGGGGGATCGGGAACATCACGGTCTTTTGCCAAGAAAATTTACTATTTTGTGAATGTAGCCAGGATGATTATATGCAAAAAAGTTTGTAGAGCCATGAAATAAAAGCCATACGCCTCTAAAAGCTCCATTACTGGTTATTGATATTTTATGATTGTCATCTAAAACATCCCGACGAACATTGCGATGTTTGTTGTTCTTCAGTTGAAATTAGATATTTATTGCATGCGTCGAGGCGTTAATGTCCAAGAAAGTTGGGGACGGTGGATTGAGGCTAATCTATCGAATCGATGTCAGGGTTGATATTAATAGAAGCCTATTTGCTCTCTTTACCTGTATTATCGACAGTCGATCCCTTGAGGCTCGGTCTTGTGGTCAATGGTGTTTTTAATATACGTCAGTGACCTGCTTCACATATCCAGAAACCAACAAAACGAAGGCTATTTGCAGGTGAGTGCCTTCTTTATTCTCCAATGAACAACAGGAATGATCAACTAAACCTCAACAGGAATTTGGAATTTTAAGGCATTGCAGCGAGAAGTGGCAAATGCGGAAAAATTTTCGTAAATTGGCATATATCTGTTTAACAAGCAAAAAAAGTGTATTGTTTGTTTATAATAATATTGAGAATGCTAACTTTAGTAATGTGAGAGTTTGAAATACCCCTGGTGTTATAATTTCACACAATTTACAATGGCGGATCCATATTGATAACCGTTTGCTCCTCTGCTTATCAGGATCTATGTTTCCAAAGACGGAATTTCAACGCTGCGACTTGCGACTCCAAGCTGACAGCTTTATGAAACAATGCTATGCCCCATTTTGAAGTACGCCCAGTAGCAATCGGGAATCCTAACAACAACAAAAAATGACAAACAGGATTACAAAAAAAGTTCAATGGTTGGTTGTATGTTTTATTTTGTCCGAACAGAAACGAACGGAATATATGATTAAAGTGCAAAATCAATGTGGTCTTCAGTAATTGGAAACTAGAACAGTTGCCCGGTCAACACTGTTTTACTACGTTTATAATAGACAATTAAAATTGATCCAGCACAATATTTGAAATAGTGCAGAAGCGATCACGAACAGTAAATCAAATAAAATGTTTTAACCCGTCAACAGCAGGATAGACACATCACAGAGCCCAGCTCTAGGCGCCCATTTCCGCGTTTCGCGGCGTCGGCGTCGCCGTTTCGAGCGATGCTGGATGCGTTGCCGTTGGCGTTGGCGTAACCTCGCTAAATTTAGCGGAAAAATTAACGTTACGTGGCCTCGACACCATTTTCATTTCCCCGCTAAATTTAGCGGGGAATTGACGTTAGGTGACCTCAAGAGCAGTTCAATTCCCCACTAAATTTAGCGAGCAATTGAATTGTTGTTGAGGTCACGTGACGTCAATTTTCCAGCTGAATCTAGCGGAGAAGCTAAATTTGTTTATATGGTGACATGACACGAAGTTATGCGACGTCATTTTCCTCCCTAAATTTAGCCGGGAAACTGTAAATTTGAGCTGAAATTGTATTATGCCTTTTTTTTTGTTGCGTTCCTTTGACTGTTAAAAGTGAGAACTTCGTGCAATTTTCTAAGTTATTTAGTTTGTCGCCTGTTTGGTGCAATTGTGTAACTATCTATCAACCTCAACAGCTATGATCTTCAAGGAACGGCCGACTGTATTAATAAACAAAATAAATATATAAAAATAAAATCTGCCGCAGGCTCACGTGACAAAGTAGCTAAAAGCAACAACAAATAATAAAAACAAACGGGCAACGTTAGTTTGTGAATATTTTAGCATGCAAAGTAAGCACCATTTTGTTCGAGATATTTAACGCGCGCACCAATAAACACATGTTTGTTTGTGCCAAAAAAACTCGAGTAATTCTTACCTGAGCGCTGCTCCTCGGCGCACTTGGGCTTCACCCAGGCCATCACGCACGGAGCCGCCCTGTCATCCTCCTCTAGGTTGCTTTGGACAGACAAGCATTTGCTACACTTCATCTCGTACGTATGAGGATCGCGGTTGGGGTGCTGAACCGGGATCGCCGAGTATGCAGGTATTTCTTTCAGAGTTTCTTTCACCAAGTTTCACCAGTTTCCCCATACAAGCCAACGCTTTGAGCGAAGCTTTCGGACCGACTGACAAAGTAAATTACTACGTTGTCGCTCTCGTACAATTTGTCTTGCGACCAACGCAGATGTGCACTGTCGCTTTAAGGAATGCCATACATTTCATCAGAGCTGCAGATTTAAAGCCATTGATACTTGAACACTTCTGAATCTGAAAAACTCATAGCCCGGGCGCAGTATGCCGAAATAGAAAGCACGCACACGCTACGGCACGATGTCAAATCCTATTTGTATCACATTCCGTTACCGCTGGCCCTAGTGGAGGTCGGTGGCGCCACACAGCTCGGAAGACGTCTAGCGAAGGCTCGCGCTGCAGAACCAGGGATCCTGGGCTCAATCCCCACTCCTGCTCGCTTACGCCGGTGAGCTTGCTAACCAAACAGTATACCGAAACGATGAACAATTCATGTTCCTTGTATCGCTTGTGCGTACACGTTGCACACCACTGGCTTGTTTTGTTTTGACAACTTTTGCTTGCCAAAGTTCCGGAAAATCCTACGGGTCGAACAGAGCGACGAAGTTTACGGAAGGTACCGAAGGTACCAACAATGATGAGCGATGTACACGAGACAGACGCCATGTTTGTTTTGCAGGGAACTAGAAAACCTGCCGCGAACTTAACCTGGAAAGAGCTTAACTATAAATACTGTAAGTTTGGCATATCGTCACTAATAATATAGTAACATAGTGAAATCAAAGCTGAAAAAATACAGATTCATATTTTAATTGGGTAAGTTACGCCCAGCAAATTATTTTGATCGAACTAAATTCAGCGGCGTAATGACACGGTGTGATTCGGCTCTGTAGCATCGGCTCCACTGTCACAGAAGGTTGTCCCCGAGCATAGGTATTGTAGCTTGACCAGAGACCGTACGACCAAAGACTAGAAAAAAACTGTCCCGGAAAAAAATGACCCCCCCCCCCCCAAAAAAAAAAAGATCCTAAATTCAAAGAAAAAGGAAAAAATTGCCAGGGAATATTAATTTAATAAGTAATTGCTCAAGTTATTATAATTCTCTTGGGTAGCAAAACCTCACAATTGTATTTCATCTTAAGCCGAAAGCCTTACTTGTTCCATTCGGCGTCAAAGCGGCGGCGTTGTGCCCAAAAGATGGTCACACCAATACGTCATCAAGCACTGCGCCTCAAAATTAAAAAAGAAGAAAAAGTACAGTAACGCAGATGCTTCGTCACGGAAGCCGTCCTGAAGCCGGCAGGGTTCGCCGCGCCTGCGCACTAGGAGAGCGTGACGTCACCGCTGGAGCGCCGTGTGAAAAAGGAAGGCGTGGCGCACTGCGTGTAAAAATGCGCTGCGTGGAGGAATGATTTCGCATTCCTACAGGTAAGCATTCTTACGTGTCTCTGCCGAATTCTTTTGTTTTTGTTTGGTTTCGGAACATGGAGCAAACATCCCCCCGGTTCCAGCTCACAGGGTAAAATGATGTTTTTCTTTGCCGTCTTTTGTTGGATGACATCTGTTTTTCCCAGCGGCCGTCTCCTTTCGACGGATACAACGGAAAATTTCAGACTGTGGTGACGTTGCGACTGAATTACAGAAGTTGTTCGCAACAAAGAACTTTAGCTGATTGTGTTTTCGTGGAATAATAGTAGTTCAGGGATCTCGCACTGCTACCTCAAAACGTTCTTTTGAAGCGTGCTCACGGAGCGCCATTGGGTTTGCCAAAAAGATTTTTTTATAAGGCCCTAAACATCTCACGCGAGTCAAATTCATTGTGTAGTTACGAACAAGTTTTCTGTAAGCTTTCTTTTAATGCAAATGAGCTTGATTAGGTAGGTAGACCGAGGCAATGTGGTAACCGAAACACGTCTTTTTTTATGCGCACTATTGATTGACTATACGTGTGATGGCTATAAATCTCTCGTTACCGATTTCAGCAGCAATTGCTGCCCGAATTGGTATCGAGCCAACAATAACCCGTCAACAAACCCTCATTCCCTGTATCAATACGGGTAATCGAAGTTTGTTGACATTTTGATTCCCCGTCCAGTTGTAAACACGCTGTAGTATCCCATTTATGACTTATTTTTAGTACCTTTTTTTTTTTTTGCTGCACTGTCCTGCAATTTATTGATGCAGGATTATGATACAAAATGGCATGTCTGATTGGCCGATGATTCTATAGTATACGCTGCCGCTCTCGTATTCGTTCATTCATTCGTTCATCTGTTTATTTTTTCTGCTCATGAACAGCTTGACGCCTTAATAATGACGCCCAACAAAATGTTCGCAGGATAGTTACAGAAGTCTTAAAAGCTACGAAATTTGGGTTCAAAACATCAATATCGGCTCCCCTGAGGGTATTCTAGAATCGTTGAATGCGGGTCATGGGACTGGTTGGGATGATGCGATTGACATGAAAAGTCGGAGAGACCCTCAAAACTTGACTCGGAACGTGAATATTAATAGCAGATGTGAGATCTGGTCAATCAATTAATCCATAAATACATTCATACAGGAAAACAAAATCTCGCTCACTTCGTATAGAACTCAAAGGAGGGCATTTGCATCGTTCCAACAGTCTCGCATAAGAATAATAAACAGTACGACCAATGTAACGGTCATAAACAAATCAGAAAAAAAAAAGCTTTTGAATATTTTCAATCATCTCTCGACTCGTAGACCTAATACAATTAGAGACTACAGAGGAAAACTCCAACTTGGTCCGGATTAACGAGAAATATAACCGTAGAATACAGGCTGATGTGGAGAACTCACGCGTGATTCTAGAAATTACTCCCAGCTTACGCAAAGAGTCATTTATAAGGTTGTTTACATGTACAGTAAAGTATAATGAAGAGTCTATGTATACACCATGATCACGCGTGCACTTTTGACTCTTCGCAGCGGATCACTCCCAATCTGGTAACAAAAGTTTATTTTTTCTTCCTTTCTAGACAGAGACATGCTCTCCTATGGCTGCGTCCAACACCTGAAAATGAAAGACGTTAATCTAAATATTTTCCCAGGGACCTCCTCATTTTCACCTAATAGTGATAACATAAACATCGCGTAAGTGTTTGCGACTAAAGAATTGCTGATTGATATCATATCTTAATAAGAAGCGTCGAAAATGAAAGGGAATTTATTCTGTGTTACCACGGCATGCACCGTACATACTTACAAAACGCTTTGTACTAAAAATTATTAAAAATAACGCGCTTAAAACAAATATTTCTTTTTGGGACAACGTGGCGGACGTCAGATAACAGATATGACGTGATAATAAACAATTTAGCTAACTTTGATAACTAAAATATATCATATTCATTTTATCTGGTATATCTGAAGGACATATTTAGATATAAATTGTTGAGAGCCACTATTGCAGTTGATGACAAAACAAAATTCGTGCTACTTGGTGAAAAAGTTACTATGAAGAGTCTGCCGCACCAAAATTAAGCCGCACAGAAGCGACAATTTCACCGCACTCGAAGAGACGTCGAAGTTTGGTGAGCCTCCGCTGTGACCACATGGCTTGTGATTTCACGCCGCTGCCAGATCAGATCGCAATTACGCACTATTTGCTACTGAAACGTCACCTCGCAGTGCCATAATTTTGTAGCTCTGGTCTGTGTTAGTTTTTTGCGAAGGCCCTTGAATGGAGGTCTAAATTCGCCACTCTGAAGTGAGTAGCCCAGTTTGTTCTTCCAAATTTTAGCAAGAAATTTTTTCGACAACCAATTGTTAATGCTTGATTACAATGTGCTTGCTAAGAAAAAATAAAATAGTGAATTTAAGTAATTAGCTGGTCAATTCTCATGGTGCACTTGTGTCCAGACGTCAGGTCCTGAATTTTTTTTTTCAGGAACCTTGTTTTTTAGAATTCGGTTGGTATTAAGACCACTCTGCTTATACATCACAGCTTCTGAAACGCGGTAGCACAGTTGAATACGGAGCGCAAGTTTGTATGCTTCTTTGCTGGGGTTGTGGTGATGTCAGAACGCCGAGCTCTGATTGGCTCTGATTGAAGGAGAGTGGGTGGACCTCAAGGCGGCTTGCTTTGACATCTACCCACTATCCTTAAATCAGAGCCACTCAGAGCTCAGCGTTCTGACGCCACCACAACCCCAGCTAAGAAGCAGACAAACCTGCGCTCCGCATTCCTTACTAGAAACGGCTTCCTTTACAAAACAAAAAATGAAACGTGTTGCAATTAATATTGTAAAGGATTCACTCAATACACCACGTTAAGTCTCAATTGAAACCCAGTAGGCTTTTTCCCCCGAGTTCCAATTGAAACGTAAAAGCGATAGTGACCACCGAGTTTTAATTATATGTTTAACAATTGCCTTTCATTTCAATTTTCGGCAAAAGTGTCTGACTCAAATATTTGCAATTGAGTTTCAATATAACTTTGCAACCGCGTTTCAACATAATATTTTGCAAATGCTTAAAAAATCCTGCAACTTGCTGGGAATTTGCGTCTTATAATATTGTTAAAGCATGGAACGTGGAGGAAACGAAGCAAATCAAAGAAACAAACACAAACATCATAAGGTACATTCGACACACAAAGCACACTACCCTTGACTGCTCCACCACCTTATATACCCTGCATATGAAAGATATTAATTTGGCCGGTGACCACCTCAGCGTTTATTAATGTTCCCTGTATGCTATCCTTTCCTCGGAAGTCTGATAAAGGAAAAACAGTGTTTCGACGCCATTGGTCTCTATCCATTATAGAAACATCTTGGAGCAAGCAATAATCGTTCGGTGTAGTCGCTAAATCCACAAAAGCGGCTCCTAGCCGGTATGTTACCGCTTCTCTGCACATCAGCGCTCAGGACAAGACGAGTCACGGCAGTTGCTCGCTTTAAAATATTTTATTCCTTTTTTTTTATGGGGTTACTAGTATAATAGGCTCAATGATGTCACTATAGTCACTTACAGAGTGAGAACGGCATGGCCTGTCTTTCACACACCCGGCCTTCAGCACGTGCTCCGTGCCTTCCACCATGCTTTGACAGTGCGCGCGCTCTTGATGTGCACGAGACGTTGAAGCGTTTTCGAGGGCGAGGCTCAAGCTTGAGGGGAGACAAGTGAAGCTGCTCCCTGTTGTCACCTTGTCAGTGAATTTAAAGTTGTTATAATGCACGCTATGCTCTCGAAGGTGTCCAACGTTTTGGATTCCATTTCTTGCGCAAATGAATCCGAGCAAATACGTATTTTTTTTAGAGACATAACCTCAACAGCAAAGGGCGCAAACTAGTTGATGTCAACTACTCATTGACAAAAACTCGGTTGAATATCTAATGAGGAGACAAAGATATGTCTGTCAAGTATTAAAACTCAAGTGTATGTCCAGTGACTAAACTCAAAGTAATGAATGACAAAACACATTTATATATCTAATGTTTAAAATTAAAGCAATCAAAGTTGAGGTTTTAATAATGTAACTCATTTGCATGTGTAATGAGTAAATCCAATATAATCGATATTAAGTTCTTGATAATAAAACTCGTTTGCATATATGATCAGTAAATTCAAATGTATAGATATTGAGTTAATAATAAACAAACTCAATTGCATTGTTAAGTAAATTCAAATGAATGGTATTGAGTTCTAAATGAGCAAACTCAATTGCATTCTTAATGAGTAAATTAAAAAATAATATATTTTGAGTTTATAATGGTCAAACTCAGTTCTATTCCTAATGAGTAAACTCAAAAAATATATATATCGAGTTCTTAATGACCAAACTCAATTGATTTCGTAAACAGTAAATTCAATAGAATAGATATTGTCACGAATGAGAAGGTGAAACAAAGAACAACTGGGAAAGCTGAAACGTTTAATGGGGCGAAGTTGTGGCCAAAAATGAAAGGGGAACAAAAGAAAGCAGAGCGTCGCGGGCGTCGAAGTCGGCGTGACAGCAGAGTCGAACGCTGGGGCAAAAACCGACTCCGCCTCGGCTCGCGGAGACCTTATATACGCGCGTGAGATTCTAGAACAATCGGCGTAGAAGGGTCGGCGTAGAGAACATTCGAACCTCGAACAAGCAACAGGATTCTCGAATTTACCAGAACACGAAATTGCAAGAATAAATAAAAGACACGTCGCTCCCAAAAGTCGGACCCTGACTCTTCGCGTGGGAGGCAAACACGATAACCGTTAGGCCATGGCCGCCCTGCCTACTTGGCCAGCTGCGCGCGCGGCAATATTGAGTTTCTTAGGACCAAACTCAATTGCATTCCTAATGAGTAAATTTGATAGAATCGATATTTAGTTTCCCATAACCTAACCCTATTGCATTCTTAATATGTAAATTCAATAGAATCGATATTGAGTTTCGTAGGACCAAACCCAATTGCATTCCTTATGAGTATATTCGATAGAATTGATATTGAGTTTCTTAGGACCAAACTTAATTGCATTCTAAATTAGTAAATTCGATAGCATCGATATAGTTTCTTATGATCAACTCTATTGCATTCTTAATGTGTAAAATAAATAGAATCGGTATTGGGTTTCTCATGACCAAACTCAATTGCATTCCTAATGAGTAAATTCTATATAATTAATATTAAGTTTCTTATGACGAACTCAATTGCATTCCTAATGAGTATATTCAATAGAATCGACATTTAGTTTCTTGTGATTATATATACTCATTAGACGTTGAGTTTATATTGCGTTTCAATTGACCCTATTGAAATACGTTAGAAACTCAATTAAAACTCATTGATCATTTTTGTAAGGGTATGCTGCTACAACGAAAATAAACTGCATATAGGCGAATGCTCAGTCAGCTCAGTCTCTACCCGAATGTAGTTCTAGCAGTTCGTGTCAGATGCCTAGTTTCAAAACCGAACGCTCTATAAGTATAACTCTGGAAAGTTTCAATGAAAAAACGGCCCATTTGTAGTAGCCAGACGGTGTTCACATCCCTGCATTTACACCTTCTGTTGGCTGCAATCCTCTTCTGAAGCATATACACTCAGTCATAAAATCGGATACCAACGGCTTGTGTTAAATTCCGACGAGGATTGAGGGTTCGGGGATGCGTAGTTAATTATAGAGGCGAGAAAAACACGATTAGCTAGAAAAACACGGGGAGCTACTTCTGCCCGATAAATCAAACCTACTGATCCACCAAAATGATTTTAGTGTCATGATCTTTACTGGCGCACTGGCTTGCAAGTTGGAGACGGTGATGCAAGCTATGCCAGGTTTCCTTAGCTGCTCGCCGTCCACATATGCGAAAGTTGCTGAACGCTTCTGTTCCTAAATTCGTTGTCTCTACAGATCTGTAGTCATAACTGCCCATGAAAATACTTTTTTTTCTTGCCACAGCAAGAAAAGCAACAATGAAGTCCAGTACATGCTTTGATATAATTGTACAACGAAAGGGTAGAAAATAAAATTCAAGATGATTCATTTCGTGATTTAAATAATAATTTAAATCATAATTAGATTGCACCGATTTGGCTATAATGATTTATATCGCACCGAGTTGGCTATAATGATTTAAATTAAACACTTTTACCCGAAAATAATACTGGAAATATTTTGCATTTAAAGTTTTTCTGTCCGTGTTTCCTTTCCATGGGCATTTATTTTGTATTTGAAGCAAACATTGATCAAGAAGAGGTATTTATATCAGACAGACGTTTAATAAAAGATCTAGTGATAAAGGAGTGACTAATTTCTAGGTTAAGTGGTTTAAATCATGTAAGTTTAATTTAAATAAAATAAATCTTGTTTATCCCAAAGAAATCTTATTTTTAGATTAATTTTTTTAGACGCTGTTTTTTTACTTTGATTACAAAAACACTTAACGAAAGTTAAAAAAAATGAATGTTGCTAAAAACACGATCAAATAAATGGGGGCAAAAAGTTCCGAGAATTTCACTTTTCAACAGCTCAAAAAATGGCTCAATTCTACATGAAGACGATATTGAGCTCGGAAGCTCTGCCTCGCATGCACATTAACAAAAAAAAAGGAAGAAAGAAACTAGCTTCCAAACATGTACACTAAGAGCTGTCTCCGACTTTATAAATCCTAAAACCGAAGCAAGTGGAAAAAATATTACGTCAGGCGAACACAATAATGATACACACAAAAAAAACAGCAACAACAAGATTACATAGAAGCTCTAAGGAAAGTTACAATTACTTACACAGCACTAAAGAACATGGCGGAAACATAAAAGTAGAAATTGCTGCAAGTATTGAAAGCCAGATGCTTCTAATGACAAACCTGGGTGAAAAAATGAGACGTTTAAAATTCCCGGTAATGCGTAATTAGATCGCAGCTCCTGAGGAGGAGGATGGGAGGGTACGGAGAGGAGGGTACGCCCCTCCTCCTCCATACACTCCCCACCTCCTCCTCTCCATTCTCCTCCTCCCCTTCTCCTTCCTCTCCCTTTATTTTATTTAAGAATACTGTCAGCCTTCACTTGAAGGCTATTACAGGAGAGGTAACAACAATATATATCCAATCATATAAAAAATTTGAACTCTATACATATGTACATAATAGAAGAAGACTGTTACACAATTTTTAATTGAAGACAACATGAACATATCGCTACACTTTGTAAAAAGAAGAGAAATCGAAAAAAAGGAGAAACGCCCCTTTTTATTTATTGCTGGATAAATGTCTTTTCTAAAGAAGACTCGAATTGGGACATATTTGCAGAGTTAATGACATCATCTGGGAGTTGGTTCCACTCTTCAATTGTTTGCACAAAGAATGAATATTTAAAAACGTCTATCCTGCTATTATACGGTTGGATTGTTTTATCGTGATTTAATCTGCGCGATCGCTTATGTGCCTCTTTTAAATATAGTTCAGATTCAATGTTTAAGTGCTTGTTATACAACGCAAATAAGAACTTTAGCCGCGCTATTCTCCGTCTAGTTTCTAATGATTGAAGTCCACACTGGCTAAGCATTTCAGTCACAGAGTCTGTTCGTTTGTATTTATTAAGAATGAAACGTGCAGCCTGCCTTTGAATTTTTTCTAGTTTATTGATGTCTACTTTTTTGTTTGGACTCCATACAATGCTGGCGTACTCTAAAATAGGACGGATCATTGTCTTATAAGCTGTCATTTTGGCATTACTAGTTGCATTTTTTAACTTTCGTTTAAGGAAGCACAAACTTCGATAGGCAGAGGAGTAGACATTATCTATATGGGTGCGCCATTGCAAATCGTGTGATATCACCACACCAAGGTACTTAAAACTGTTTACAATACTCAAATTAACATTGCCTATATTATAACAAAATTTCAAAACGCTTTTTTTGTTCGTTATATGGATATATGTCGACTTACGAAAATTTATTTGCATTTGCCAGTCCTCACACCATTGCCTTAAATTTTCCAGGTTCCTATTCAGAGCTAATTGATCATTAGTATTGTTTATCACAGAGTAAAGAAGGCAATCATCTGCAAAAAGTTTTAGATTTTACTGGTTCTTCAATGTGCGCAGCTATATCATTTATATATATCAAAAACAATAATGGCCCTAAGACTGAGCCCTGCGGGACTCCTGAGGTTACAGATAGAGGTGCAGATAGGTTTCCATTTATCTCAACTTTTTGACTCCGATTTGACAGGTATGCTTCTATCCAGTTAACGATTTTATCACACAACCCTATCTTTTTTAATTTGAATAATAATTTTTTGTGAGGTATGCGGTCGAATGCTTTTGAAAAGTCTATGCAAATTACATCGATCTGTTCCTTATTATTTACAGATAAAGAAAAATCATGAAACGTTTCCACCAGCTGCGTTACGGTTGATAAACCACGTCGAAAGCCATGCTGATGAGAGTATAACGTGTTTCGCTCCTCTAAAAAAGTAAATATATATTTTGAAATGATGTGCTCCATCACTTTACAGCAAACGCTGGTCAATGAAATAGGCCGATAGTTTTCTATCGTGAAGCGGCTTCCTCCTTTAAACACAGGGACGACACGTGCGGATAACCATTCTTGCGGGAGTGACTCCGTTTGTAATGATTTGTCGAAGATAATTTTTAAATAAAAAGATAGCCACTCTGCATATCGCTTTAAGAATTCATTCGGTATTTTATCCGGGCCTGTTGATTTTTTCGTATCTAGTGACAATAGCTTAGCAAATATTCCGGACTGGCTTATCTCTATTTCTGGCATACTCATTTCAATATCAGAATCAAGGACCTCATCGAGATTTTGTAACTCGTGGGCTGAAAAGACCGATTGGAAAAACACGTTAAACCGATCTGCCATTTCTGCACTGTCAGTAATAATCACATCGTTTTCAACAATCTGCTCGATCATTTCCCTCTTCCCTCTTAAGAAACGCCAAAATTTTTGAGGGGCAGTTTTTATAAAGTTGTGAAGAGTCACTGAAAAGAATCTTTCTTTGGCTTGTTTGAGTGACGTTTTTAATTTAATTTTTAGAGCATTCATATGTTCTTTGAAACCTTTTCTGTGCCTTTTGATTTGACGTTTTAGGTGGATAACTTCACGCGTTATCCAGGGATTAGTGCGATATGTCTTTTTAGTTTTATTGGGAACAAAGGAATTAATGCAAAAGGAAGTAGTAGTTTTAAAAAAATTCCACAGATCATCTACTGTACTTGTAGTGCTTAGTTGGTCTAATGTTTCTAAGGATGTCTCTAAGTAATCTATAATACTTGTATCATCTGCGCGAGAAAAGTCTTTAACAATTATGGGCCTAGCAACCCTGCAATGACCATGTCGTGGTAGTGGAATAGTAAACAAAATAATTTTATGGTCTGAAATCCCTTCTACAATTGAAATCTCGTAATCCGATATATTTTCTGTAATAAAGACAAGGTCTAATGTTGATTGAGATTGGTCGGTGATTCTAGTGTATTCCTTGACTATTTGGGTAAGGTTGTGATTAAACGTTATGTCGATTATTTTTTCTCCGTTAAGGATATCAATGCCACCAGCCGCCAAAGCAGCCCAATTTACATGAGGCAAATTAAAATCTCCAGTCATGATTACCTTGGTGGTATTATTTACATATTTGCACAAAAACTCATTCAAACCCTCCAAAAATTCTACTGGTGCGTTTGGCGTTCTATAAACCACTCCGAAAAGGAACGTTCGATTGTAATAAGAAATTCGACACCAAACAGTTTCATCACAGTCGCATTCAAGCACCACACAATCAATGTCATTTCTCAAACAAATAGCTACACCCCCGCCTCTGGTAGTTCTATCACACCTAACTAATTTATAATTAGGGGGAACTATGCAATCGCTTTCTATATTGGAGTTTAGCCACGTTTCTGTAATAGCTACCACATGGGGACTGTGAGCAAGAAACAAAATTTCCAGAGCTTCAATTTTATTAACCACACTTCGGGCGTTTAGGCTAATAACTCTTAATTCAGGGGGATCGTTTTCAGCCGCCCTTGCATCGCGTCAGTTGTACGCTGCCCCACTGGGTTGAGCACGACGTCGCTGGTTTAGATCAAGATCCCACACAAATGTTTCACCATTAATCTTCAGCTTGTCATGCACAAGTGATACCTTATCGCCCTTTGCTCTGTTCGATGCCGCGCTTCCCCATAACAGTTTTCTTACTTGCACTGTTTCTTTCGCGTAGTCACTACTGATACTGAGCTTAGTTCCTTTTAGTTTTCTACAGTTCTTTAATATTTCCTCTATCTCGTTGTAGTCGAAGAACTTTATGATTACAGGCCTATTCGTTTCATCGCGCTTACGTCCAAGTCTGTGAATTCGTTCAATCGAAGTTACCGTGATGCCAAGAGTCTCTAGGAAGACATCTTTCGTTACGATTTGCTTCAGTCCCTCTGTGCTTTCGTTGTGTTTTTCGGGTAAGCCAAATATCAGTAGATTATTTCGCCTTCCTCTGTTTTCTAGGTCAATTAGCTTTTCACTTTGCTGTCTGACTGTCTGTTCTAGGTTTGCAACGACTTCCTTTAGACTATCAACTTTCACCATTTCGCTCTGAATATTTGACATTGCATTTTCCAGTTTAGTAATTTTTCCGTTAATATTATGCATTTCTTGCCTAAGATTTGCTTGACCGCTCTTAACTTCTTGAAGATCCTTACTCATGTGGCCCTGATTTTCCAAAATCTTTTCTAACTTCTGTTCTATGGTTAATGGTCCTGGGTTCGATTCAACGTCCCCAGAAAGCAGCAACAACATTAACCGGCGCCAGCAATCACACAAAATGGCAAAACACTTTTGAGGGCACGGCACTATCACCACAAATTTGTAGCCATTTTTATAACTGTGCTGCTTGTATTGTAAACCAACCTGCAGAAGTAGTTGCGGAAATTTAGCCATGCTGGCCGTCGGGTGAGTGCCGAGCCCTCTGATGTTGGCCGGGTCTGGTCCTTGCTTTTGTAGTGGCGTGGTCGATGACGTTTCTCGCCCACAATGAAAATCCAGCCAATGGGGGCGGATGATGACTTGTCGTTGTCCGATGCTGTCCTCGGGTACCGTGAATGGCGTGTTGGATGGCGTTTGCAATAGTATCGGCATCACCTGCAGAAGTAGTTGCGGAAATTTTAGCCATGCTGGCCGTCGGGTGAGTGCCGAGCCCTCTGATGTTGGCCGTGGTGGTGGTGGTGGTGGTTGGTCGTTGGGGTTTAACGTCACCTAGGTTAGCCTAGCTCTGATGTGCTGGCCTGGGCAGGTGACGAGCTCCAATACAAGCTAGTAAAAAAAAAAACAATGGGACAAGACAAACTTAAGAGCCTGGGCCTAATTTGGCTACAGGCGCTCAATCAGTTCTGTGTGCCGTAGGAAAGTCAACAATGCCTTGAAAATCCTCAGGCACTTTCGTCGGGGCCCGTCGGGAAAGAGCAAATCGTCAGTTGTCACCTGGGTGCCTTCCTTAACCCGTTGACGCAGCACTTGCCGTTGGGTCTCGTATGCCGGGCAAACGCAGAGGATATGGTGGATCGTCTCTTCTGCCCTGCATTGGGGACAGCTTGAGCTCTGCCGTTTTCCCATTTTTGCAAGGAATTCGTTCGTGTATGCAGTATTGGTCCGTAGTCGTCGCACCAGTGTCTCCGCTGCCCGGGAGAGGCCGGTCAGGGTGCCTTTGGGTAGAGATTTCTCCGGCTTCTCCTGTAGGAGATGCCAGCGGACGTCGAGGGCTGCCTGTTGTGGGTGTGCAGGTGTGGGGACCGTGGGGGGCAACTGATGTGCTTCCGCGGCGAGGTCATCCGCGCGTTCATTTCCCTGGATGCCGACGTGCCCTGGGATCCATTGGAAACAAACTGAAAAGTCATGCGCTTCCAGGATAGCCAGGGCCTTCCTTACAGCGGTCGTTGCAGGGTCTGCGGTCTCTGCATTGGTTATCTTTTGGATGGCGCACCGGGAGTCCGTGAGTAAAACCATCGGTTGGGGCGGCAACTTGGTGGCCGCCAGGAGAGCTTTTTCTATGGCCACCAGCTCGGCTGTCGTTGAAGACGTGGGTGTGTGGAGTCTGCCACTCCACTCCAGACTTAATTTCGGTATGTGATAGGCCGCTGTGCTAGAGGTTCGTGAGTGGTTTACCGACCCGTCCGTGTATATCTGCAGCTTTCCGCTGTGATGTTCTTCCAGGTGGGTCTCCACTAAATCTTTGATGACAAGGAGTGGCTTGTCTTGTTTGGAGCGCAGGTACTTAATCCGTACCTCACTGGCTATCTTCGGCACTTCCCATGGTGGTGTCCTTGACTCGCTCTGTGACATCGTTAGGGGGCCGCGACTCGAAGAAAAACCTCCACCACCTTGCTCCATGACGCTGTCGTCCGGCCCCGAATTCTACGAAGGAACCATCTGCCTGGGTGGGTTGTCGACAGTCGTGCCAGTTGGAAGAGGCTTCGTTCCCAAGACTGTCTCTCGAGCGTCTCTAACCCCGCCTCTTGGAGGACCCGGGTGTTCTTGGCAGCTTTCGGGATCCCCAACGCCGTGCGAAGTCCCTGGCGGTGCAGTTGTTCCAACCTCTCCAGGTCCGTCGGGGATGGGGACATGTAGGGCAGCCTGTACAGTATCCTTGACGTGACGAGCGCTGTCTGGGCGGCCAGGATGGTTCGTTCTGTGCAGCCCCATGTGGCCCCAGTCATGCGGCGGACAGCATTCGTGGCCGGCCTGCAGGTTGTGATGGTCGCCTCCGCGGCTTGTGCCCATCGCAGTCTGTCTGTGAGGACGATTCCTAAGAACCGTTGCCGTGTTACGCGTGTGATCCTTTCTCCTGCCAACTTAATGTCTGGTGGGCGAAAGTGGCGTCCGTTTCCCCGTATGGACATCCAGGTTGTCTTATCTCTGGAGAGGTTCAGCCCCGATTTGTTCAGGAAATTGTCCACAGCCTGGATGGCGTCCTGTATGCTCCGCTGGATCTGAGTGGTGTAAATGCCCGATACCCAGAGACATACGTCGTCTGCGTATAACGATACCTGCACCGGCAGGGGCGTTGGTGGGATGGAGCACGGTAGCTGAGCCATCACAATGTTGAAGATCACCGGACTCAGCACGCTTCCCTGAGGCAACCCTCTGTGAAGCACCCTTGGTGACGATACTGTGCGTCCAGAGCGAACTTGTATTTTTCGCCCCGTCAAGAAGTTTGCTAGGAAGGCTTGGATTTTACCTGTAAGCCCCGCCTCCGTCAGTCTGCGGAGGATGGTGGAAAGCGGTACGCCATCGTATGCCCGCTCTACGTCGAGGAAGACTGCAACCGTGTTTCTTCGTTTATTCTTGTTTTCCTCCAGGTCACTCGTAAGGTCCAAGATACTGTCCTGGGCTGACAGACCTCTCCTGAAACCAGTCATACACTCGGGGAGGAGACAGTGTGCATCCAGATACCAGCGAAGGCGTGCTTGTACCATTCTCTCAAACACCTTGCTTACGCATGACGTTAGCGACACCGGGCGGTAGGACTCCGCCTTGCCTGGGGGCTTTCCTGTCTTGAGTAGGGGCACTACGGTTGCCAATTTCCACCCGTCGGGTACGTCACCAGAGTCCCATATGGTGTTAAACCAGGCGACGAGAGCTTCTTGTGCGTCATCCGGAAGGTTCGTGAGTGCCTGGTATGGGATTCCGTCGGGTCCCGCTGCACTCTTTTTCCGGCATCTCCGGAGAGCACTCTCAAGCTCCTGGATGGTAAAAGGTGCGTCTAGGGGCCCAGGGGACAAATTTGGAGTTCCCGGTTTTCCTGTCGCTTCGGCAGGGGCGTATAGAGCACACAATCTCTCTGCTGCCAGCTGCTCTGTTATGTTGGCCGCGAGTGCTAAGACCTGCAGGGCGTGCCTTGTTCTGCAGCTCCCAGTCATTGCACCTAGGACTTTCCAGAGTTTGGGCAGCGATGAATGAGCGTTGGTGTTCCTGCACATCAGCTTCCATCGAGCTCTGACCAACGCCTTGGCGTGTCTTCGTAGCTTTGCCGACACTCTGTTAAATTGGGTCTTGTCCTCCGGGTTCTTCGTTCGCCGGTACTTTCGTTGAGCCCTTGTTCGCGCCGCCTGCAGGTTCAGGAAGGTGAGGTCGGGATTCGGCAGCCATTCAGAGATGCACGTCGTGTGTGTTGCCTCCTGCAGAGCCTGAACGATGGCTGTTGCAATGTCTGCATGGCTTGTCTCCAATGCTGCGCGGAAAACATCCCAGTTTGTGCATGACCGCACGACCTTCCTGACCATCTGGCACCCCTTGACGGTGATGTGGATAGGGAAATGGTCGCTCCCTCTGGTGTCCGGGGCAGTTGCCCATGCCAGCTCGAGTGTTGGTGTATGCGCCGTGACATCGATGGCGCTATACGTGCTGGGAGGCCTGAAAAAGGTGGGCCCTCCGTCGTTTGCCACGACCAAGTCAAGCTCCTCCAGCATTTTCGTGACGGCGTCCCCCCGTTTGTCCGTTTTCCGACTGCCCCATGCTTCACTGTGCGCATTGAGGTCGCCACACAGAAGTAGGTCCCCGTCGATGTTCTTGCACCATGCCAGAAGGTCATCTGTCGGCCACTCCGTGCCATCCGGCCGCACGTACCCCACGAGCACATGGAAGGTCCTTTTGCCGATGCTGACTCTTGCGGCCACAAACTCCGCCGACAGGGTACACAACTGACTGGTGTCCACTTGAAAGTAAGGCACTCCTTGTCGTATGAAGAGCGCCGCACTTCCATGGGGAAAACTGGGGATGGATTGCGTCGTAAGCTTCACGTACCCAGGTAGTGTCCGCTTTCCCGGAAGGCCGGCTTCTACGAGTGCCAGCACTGGGCTTGGGTAGCGTTGCAGATGCAGGGTTAGTTCGCTGTGTTTGGTCGTGAGTCCACGGCAATTCCACTGTAGCACGGTTGGTACGTCCTGTCCCCCAGTCCTATAGCTGGGCTGTCGCCCTTCCTTCAAAGTTGGGGTACTTGTCGAGTTATCTTGCGTCTGTCGATTCACGGTACCCGGCTTAGGCATTCAGTGTGATGATTCCTTCCAGACTCTCCCCGACAGCATCTAGTACCTCGAGGGCGAATTTCGCTTCCGGTGTGTGGCGCCGTGCTTGTGCCAGTTGTCGCACCGCCCTGAAGAGCCGTGAAACCATCCGTAGTAGGGCAGCGTCTGCAGCCTCTCCCGTCGATGGGGTCTTGTGGCGTGCATCTCGTGCCACGTGGGCAAAAGACTGACGCCTATCCACCTGCGCTGCTCCTTCTGGTTGGCGTGCTCGCTTGCTTTCCGTTGGTTCAGAGCGGGTTTCGTCTTTGTGTCCCGCCATCTCTTTCGCCCCGGTACGTCGGGCTGCTAGCGGCGGGAAATCGTCTTCTGGCAGTCTTGCCCGTCCCTTGGAACTCTGGGCTCCTGAGGCTGTTGTAGGAGGTGCGCCCCGCCGGCTGGAAGCTTTGTCCGTGTTTTGCTTTCGTACCGCTGCTCTTGCTTCCGTGTGGGTGGAGGCCGACCTGGCGCGCTGCTTGCACACTTTCCGCTCTTTCCTCAAGACGGGACACTCCGAGGAAGTGGCGGCGTGGTCCCGTCGACAGTTGACGCAGCGAGCGGTCTCGCTCTCACACGTCGATGTTTCGTGATTACCTGAACATTTCGCGCACGTTCGTTCCCTCTCACAGACTGCGGCGATGTGGCCCATTCTATTGCACCGGAAACACTGCAGAGGACGAGCCACAAAGAGTGCAACCGGGTGACGCACGTATCCCATGTGGACATATTGCGGAAGGTCCTTGCCTTCGAAAGTGACCCTGACCGTCGTTGACTTTCCCAGGCGCCGCACGCCGAGGATGTGAGCTGGGGCCCGCATGCTGTTGTAGATGTCTTCCTCGGACAAGCCTTGATCTACGTCTCGAACAACTCCTGCGATGTGATGTGTCGTCCATGGTACGCGGGCCTCGACCGGTACGCCGCCGAGCTTCTTGACGAGTAGAAGTTTAGGCACAGCCTCTTTCCTGTGAACGTCGACCGCTATCACGTTCTTTCGGCCGTTGACCCGTATCTCCTTCACTTGGCGAGGAGCGATGACGTCGAAATGAGCGTTTAGCTCTACCCTGTTGAACTTCCGGACGTTTGCTTTGTCTGTCGGCCAAAACAGCACCGTAAGCCGGGCTTCCGTGTTCCTGGCAGCCGGTCGCGATTCCTTGGAGACTACTGTGTCGCCGCTGTTGGTCGAGCCCCGTCGACTTTTCTTCGGGCCTACGAGGGTGAAGCCGTCGTCCCCTTCGCCCTTGTTGCTGGCATCTGTGTTCGTCCCATCTTCCAGTGCCGACTCCGCCTCGGAGGAAAAGGATGCTACTGACGCTTTCGATGACGGAGTGGGGCTCAAGTCGCGGTCCCTTTTCCGGTATAGCCGACCTGGTGTAGCCGGCAGGCCTCGGTCCTCATCCATGGGGCTGGGGCTTTGATGAGTGCCCCCGAAGCGGCCGCCATGCTTGTCAGCCGATCTCGCCGCTCAGTGGTGCAGGGATTGTCCCTCGTCAGACAATTTGCTAATTCCGGTACGATATATCGCCCCGGTGACACGCTTGGCGACGCTTGACGACGCGGCACTGTACACGAAAAAATAAAACTTCTGCAAAACGGAAAAAGACTACGCAGCAGCGTATCGACTCGACGAATCGCCGGGAACTCACTCGGTCTGACCCTGATGTTGGCCGGGTCTGGTCCTTGCTTTTGTAGTGGCGTGGTCGATGACGTTTCTCGCCCACAATGAAAATCCAGCCAATGGGGGCGGATGATGACTTGTCGTTGTCCGATGCTGTCCTCGGGTACCGTGAATGGCGTGTTGGATGGCGTTTGCAATAGTATCGGCATCACCTGCAGAAGTAGTTGCGGAAATTTAGCAATGCTGGCCGTCGGGAAAATATTTCACTCCATGAAAGTCCAATGGCCTTGGCACGAATAGGCTTTGCGTGGTTACGACGACTAGATGCGCAGCAGCCTCAGAATTGTTCCTTTTAAATAGACTGATCTCACTAGCTAGTTTCGTTAAGCTGCCACTGCCACAATGCTTTGAAGGAACTTTAACAATTCTGCATGTGGGAGAACCCTGCTGGAGCTTTGCGTGTGACGAGACGACTAGAGCCGTCTCGTGCACTGCCGCCTGCCTTTTGTGAACTAAAGTTATGGCAGTGTCACGCATGTGTGTAACGCTTAATGCCCTGTCACACTGACGCAACACGATGGCAACAAACACGATGGCAGCAGCAACACAACACGTTGTCGAACAGTCGGGAAACTTGGTGCTCGCTTCCCGTGGTGTCCAATAAACCTGTCACATCGCGGAAACAGCTGCACAACAAGGACGACAAAGAAAATGTTGCCTCGGTATGACAGCTTTCAACAACAAAGACGGCAGCAACTTGCGTTGGACATTGTGTGTTGCCCTGATCGCTGGCTGAGCGAATTTTGGGCTGGCAGCGCGACAACGCATACCTTCGGTGACACAGCTAGTTCCCTTTCAATAACATCTAGCTGAAATAAAGGTTTCGAAAACGTTATTTACATATAATTAAGGCTGGTGTGCAGCTGCAATAATTTTAAGAATGTTTTTACTGTGTAATAATTACGGAAAGCGATTGTCGCAATGGTCACAGCCACGGTCATGAACGTTCAGACTGGTGTTGAAATTAGAACTGCCTAGTGACCAACTAGCATTACTGCTAGAGAATTAAAAGGGCATGCCTACTCACCCGCTGATGAAGTACAATAAAAATAATCCAGGAAAGCAAAGATTAAAAAATCGAACGATTAAAATGACCATTCTGAGAACGATTGTTGATGCTTGGAACATGGAAACAGCGGCTACCGTACACCCGATATGGTTCAAAAATTCCGAGGACATGTTGGGGAATAAAGTGATCACATAGCAGGCAGTAGGCAAATAGACAGCAGTGAAAAATATTTATTTTACCCATTGTTATGAAGGCTGATCGTGTCGGTGTCAGAGTTTTTGAGCACTGCCAGTTCAGCTCAACACCACGCTACAAAAGACGCTTTGGGGTACTGCCGGTGCTAACTCAATTTCACAGTAGAAATAGAAATTGCATGAAAAAAAGAACCAGACAGAAACCTTTCATACCGTGGCGTAAATCCTTAACATACATCAGCGACCTCACTTTCCTCGGTTTGGGCTATCTGCTTTGTTAGGGAATGAAGAACATTTTGATAAAATAAAAGGTGGGTAATACTCCCCGTGTCAAATTTTCTAATAACAGTCACTGGTTGATGTCGTCCCGTGGTAATTTCTGGACTTTCGAAGGAACTAGCACTTTGTAGTCATATTTCCAGCACCACCGCGCCGCACCAGAAGGAAGGTAAACAATCAAGATGAAAGAGTGTTCCCCATGTTGTCTCCGCCGTCAGCGCGGTGTGACAGGTTGGTCGGACAACAAATCGGCCAACACGGTTGCCGGGCAGCTGCACCATGTTGACCGACCGTTGTTGTTAACCCGATCTGACAAGGTTGCCGGCAACATGATTTCCTCGTGTTGAAAGATAGAGTTTTCCGACTGCTGCCTCAGTGTGACAGGGCCTTTAGTGCGATCAGTCTATTGGGACGATTGATGGCAACAATAGATGACTTGTCATCTATGGTTGCGGACACTTGGAGCACTAGTCGAGGCAGCTGTCTCTCCTGCCTCGGTTTTTCTTGGTGGGCCCACGGCAGCCCTCCCCCTTGGTGCGGCATGACTGATCTAGAGCGTGGACGGTGTGATCCTCTTGCATTCTCTCAGATGCGAAGTGTCTACACCGCTAGGAGAGCAGCAGTGCGCACACAGTGCCAAACTGTGGGTACGCTGGCATAAATGAATGGAGACAAATGTATTTTTCCTGGTGAAGAATTTGGTGACATTGTCAACTGACATGCTTGCAGCCAGGCTAACAATGGCCGTGGTGAGGAGACTCGCATCTCAAATGCCCGAGATGCCTCTGTCTCATTTCGATGACTGCAATCGATGTGCTTGCTAGAATGGGACATTTACAATAAAAATATAGCAATTCATTCAAGATAGATATTAAAAATATTTTTGATGAATCTGTATATGCTTGTAGTTTAATTTCATTATCCCTGCAGGTTCAGAAGGTTAATTGATAACAAAATTTGATTGTATTATTTTTCTGGTTTTTCTTAATTTATGGTTCCATGTACATCAACGAAAGACATAGGCAGAGTTGCATGTTATCATTTCAAAAGTTTCCATCTATACAGGCTGAACTAATTGTATTTTCGATGGTGATCATAGCAAAAATAGCATCTCGTTATTTCACCGGTTGCTGCTTGCGAACTTGAGAGACTGGAATGGACCTTTTCCGAGAAGTGTTCGCTGTACACGCGCGAGCGCCCTACGTCAAGCGGCGGAAGTTGGCACGAGAAATCGAGGAAATTTGGAAGGAGGCTTTGGATCAGCGAGTAGAACACGTAATTGCGGCATATGTATAATTGTATTACACAAAAAAGAAAGTGGACGGAAAGAAAACCATGACATTTGGGTGGACGCCACGTATGCCCTCTTTAAAGTCGCGTTGGTCGTGCGACCAGTTAACAACGCCATAGGAGAAAAGTGTCTAGAATGGCAGCTGTACCTTCAATCGCCGTAGTCGTCAACTATGCAACCTGTGCTTCACCGGAATCGCCAGTTCTTCACGCCTTCACCGCTTCTTCCTATAGAGTACGGTCAATCCCCGCTCCCGTGACCGAGCCCATTGTCACCCAACTTCTGAGAATCCGCCAGATTGTGCGAAAGTTTTCTATTTTGTGATTGGCCGCCCCTCAATGGGGCGGGGCGCCGGTGCCTCCCGTCTCCCGTCGGCGCCGGGAACGTAGAACACCGTCGTTCGGCTCCGGCGGCCCGATTTCGGTCCAAAAACCCTCTCCCCGGCGGGAACGCCGCCCGGGTCTATTGCTGGAACGGGGTAAAAGACGGCTTTCTGATTGCCTCCTGCCACAGCCACACCCGTCTGCCGCTGTCGCCATCGTTGCTTGCCAAGTCACCTTGCTTTTTGCGGGTGGTGGTGGTGAAAACTTTTATTTTATAAATAGAGAGTTTGCAGGCCAAAAATGGCCTTTTGCACAGGTGGAGTCCTTAGTCCGGGACCCCGCTGGACAAAGCCGCTACCCGCGCCCGTTGGACTAGAGCCCTTTGAGACTCTAGCCCCGAGCAGTTGAGTAGGGCTGCCTCCCATGCCTCTCTAGTGGGGGAAGGTTTAGGGGGAAGGGAAGGGTTCATCTGACATGCCCACACCATGTGAAAGTTATCGGAAACTTCCCCACAGTGAGGGCATCGCCCATCAACTTTGGAGTCAAAATGTTGCACTATTGCAGGACACAACAAGGTGTTGGTCTGCAGGCGCCTCAACGTTCGTTCATCGGCCCTACTCAGGCCCTTGGCTGGGACCGGGTAAAGCCGATGGCGTTCGCGATAGTCTGCCAGAATTTCCCTGAACCGCAGAAGCGGTTGTCTAATCGCTGAGCCGGAAGAGCCTGGATGAGGTACCCGGTGGGAAAGCGCTCGGGCGGCCGCGTCCGCAGCCTCGTTACCTCGAAGGCCCTGGTGGCCCGGAGTCCAAACGATGCGTTTAGGTGAGGGGTCCGAATCCATTACGGCTCGCTTTAAAATGCGGTAGGCTAAAGGTGAAACCACGCCCGCCAGGTAGTGCTCACAGGCTCTGCGCGAATCTGTGATGATTATCTTCGAATTCGGGGCCGAGGCGGCAAGCGCTATAGCTACCTCCTCGGCCTGCGCGGAGTTGAAAGCTCTATAGGAGAGTCCGTTGACGCGTCGGTCCTGGTGAACTACGGCGGCCGTATAGAAACCAGTGGGCGACGGCCCTGCCACATCAACGTGGTACACGCCCTGCTTAGATCCGTATTGGTGTTCGAGAGCCCGAACGCGCGCCTCTCGTCTGCCTTCGTGTGTCTGCGTATCCATGTTGCGCGGGAGTGGAGAAACCCAAAGCTTGTGACGCCACAATTCCGGGAGCCTGCATGTCTCCTCTGGAATGCATTCGTGTTGGATGTGCAAGCGGTCTAGCAGGCGGCGCCCGGAAACCGTCTGCGAGAGTCGCGTGTATTGGTTCACGAGGTGGGCCTCTTTCAGCTCCTGGTAGGTGTTGAGCACCCCCAGCGCCAACAACTTAGCGTTGGATGTAGTCACCGGGAGGTCTAAAGCTCGCTTAGTAGCCTTCCTAATGATGGCGTCGATGCGTTCGTCGTGTTGCTTCGTAGTGCGAAGATAGGGTACGGAGTAGAGGATCCTGCTGGTTACGAAGGCATGGACGAGCCGAAGCGCGTCCCCGCCCCGTAACCCCCCGCGTTTGTTAGAAACGCGGTGGATCATACGTCCGACCTGTTCGCCAACACGTTTGAGTTTGGAAATAGTGGATTCCGGTCTGAGCCTGTTATTAATAAACAGGCCCAAGATCCGGATCTCCTCGACTTCTCTGATAGGACCTCCCGTCAAGGAGATACGTAAACTCGTGTTGTCGTTCTGATTGGCTCTGACGTGTAGAAGTTCCGATTTTGCAGGAGCGCATTGAAGACCACAGCCGATAGCATAACTATCGACGATGGAAGCAGCCCGCTGAAGGCGGTCCTCCATTTCCCCAAGGCTCCCTTCGGTAGTCCAAATTGTTATATCATCCGCGTAAAGTGAGTGTTGGATGCCTTCCACCTGGGACAATAAATGTGGAAGCCTCATCATAGCAATATTGAAAAGGAGCGGCGACAAGACCGCTCCTTGGGGAGTGCCCCGTGTGCCCATGGTGTACGGGCCGTATTCATCGTCCTCGATCTTGAGCAGGGCCTGACGCTTCGAGAGAAATTCTCTTACGTAGGCGAAGGCCTTGTGTCCACAATCCGTGGTGCTCAGGTTTGCCAGAATGCTGCCATGGCGAACGTTGTCAAAGGCCCCTTAAGATCGAGGGCAAGGATGGCCTTATCGTTGTGGCGCATGGCAGTGGGTTGTATTATGTCGCGGTGTATTTGGAGGAGGACGTCCTGTGCAGACATATGCGGGCGGAACCCAAACATACTGTCTGCAAAGAGGCCCTTAGCCTCCATGTACGGAGAGAGGCGATCCCGGACCATCGTCTCCATAAGTTTCCCCGTACATGAGGTCAGTGAGATGGGCCTCAGGTTGTCTGTATTTACCTTCTTGCCTGGCTTAGGAATGAATGTGACCAGGGAGGTCTTCCAGTCGGGGGGGAGTGGACGCCCATCCCAGATCTGATTAATGTACTCTAGCAAGTGGAGGTAAGCCGAGTCCGGAAGATTCGTAAGTAGTGTTACTGTTATGCGATCACGGCCCGGAGCCGTACCTCTGCGCATCTGAGCTAAAGCCGCCCTAAGGTCGTGCAACGTAAAAGGGGCATCAATGTCTGGATTAGGCCTTCCCGCGTATTCGTACTCGGGCCCTATCGGGTCCTCTATGCGACAAAGATACCTGTCACACAGGGTGTCTGCGAGTTGAGCTGTCGTGCCTTGGTAGCCGTGCAAAGCCCGCCGGAGCTGTCGTTGCGTCTCCCCTCTCGTCTGAGTGGGGTCAATGAGGCTGCGAAAGAGGCGCCACGTCCCTCTCGAGCTCATCTGACGCGCTGCCGAATTACACTTTTCTATCCAATTTGAGTCAGTGAGCTGGGCAGCATACGCTGCAGCCTGCTCCGTGAGTTCGTTAATGCGAGCCTTAAGCTTGCGATTTAGCTTCTGCTTCTTCCACCTTTTGGTATTGTTTTTTGCGGGTTCCCCTGGTTCTCCTTACGAAGCTGATCACGAAGCATGAAAGTCCGGTGCGTACCTTCGTACTGCTCGCGTGGCTCGCATGCCGTCGCGCACGCGCCTCAGCTCAGAAAGCGAAGGAAGTGGTAGCGTAGCTCCCATTATCGATTGGTAGCGCAGGTCACTTGCTCACATTTTAGTTCGTGCAGCCACCGCATAATGCTGTCGGTATGTGGATAAAGTCCATTGCAGCTATTGTGACTTCAAGATAAAATGAAATTTCAGCTGCTTATTAGGCCATAACCAGTTATGAAACCTCAACTTTGGTGGGGCGTGCTTGTTGGTTTAGATCGTGAAACTTCCAAAATTGTGTTTGCCTTGCGATGTCAAAATGTTGAGAAAATTTTTGTGTCAAGCCAGACTGAATCATCTCTGTTTGCTACATTGTTACAGGTTTGTCACCCTGTTTGCTTTCTCTTTTTTTCTATCGTGATTTAGAACTTCTATGAGCAACACCGCAGCCCACCGCCGAGTGCAGCACCTCATGTGGCGTGAAAAAGGGTTGGCAGAGAAGGTCCATCATGTAATCGATGCCACCAGCCCGACAGCCCACAAGACCACGCAATAAACCAGATTTCGCCGTTAAGCTCTCTCAACCATGACATGGTAGCAGCGGTGGGATCCAGTGTTACCCACGACAAGAGCAAAGGCTAGGTATTATAAAACTGATAGGAGACGAGTGAATATTGCAGTTTGCGCTTCTGCCATTTGTATTGCAACCACCTACAGCTTGCCAGCCCTTTCCACAAGTGTGTGCCATCTATACTCCGTTTACTTAAGCTGAGACTACAGTGGGAGCTACGAGCCTGCCGGACCAATCAGCTGCCTCCCTCTTATCACCTGACCCGGCTCTCGTGCATGGGTATGGCCGGGAGCGTGATGAAGAGGCAAAATAGAGGCGTATGACTGGTCCAACGAAGACGTAGCTTCCACTGCAGTCTCAGCTTAGAGGTGAACAGAGTATTGTAGCTGCAGCACCAATTATTAAAGTCCGCCATTGTTTGGGCACACACTCTGGGCATGTATTGGACACGAAGGTTGTGCAAGCATTCGGCGTGAACTCGGCTTGGCTTGTATCGAGAATGAATGTTACGTCAAACGTTTGGCAAGGACTCTGATGCCATTACAGGCTTTGTGCCCAAGAGATGGTGACAGCAAATGTTGCTCGATGGGATCATGAGAGGGTCCATTAGAGAGACAATTGCCTTATCTCAATAAATCTTATGCAAAATAGGTTGGTGGTCTGACAAGACTCAGAGCGTCGCTATTTTAATGTTAGGAAGCGTTGTCGGTACACAGCGGAAGCGTCCGAAACAACCGTACGGGCAGTGTGCGATCGGCGCGGCAGCTGTGTTTGGCGCCTTCTGACCATTAAATGTGAAAGATTAAATTTCCGATTTCCACCTTTACAATGTTTTAAACAAAAGTTGTTTTAAAACAAAATTGTTTTTTGAAGGTTCAATTATTTTTTAAAGGAAAATATTTTCGATATGAAATTGTATATCAGGTTTGGAAAATAAAATAATACAAACAATTGCCACCTGAACACCGTCTCTATTATAACCACTTTATATAAATATACATCATAGTTTTAATTATAATGTCCCAATGTTTTGTGCTTAATACACTGTTTACATAAAGTGCCCCCATGCTTGAAAAGTGCCAACCTTTTGTTGTCAACACAAAACTGAGATTTCAAATAATTTGATAGAAGTGTATACGTTCTCCAAAAACAGCACATAGAAAAAAAAACGACTATGCTAGTTTATATATATATGTATATGTATGTGCTTGGCGGCACCGCAATGGCAGGATATGTATATAAAAAAAAAGAAAACGGCTACGCTTGTTTATATGTATATGTATATGTATGTGGGCTTGGCGGCACCGAGATGGCAGGATCACTGAATCCGTTTTTGCTCTTCATTCAGGCGCTGCTGCTGTCCTGTCCGGCACACACAAGTTGAAGTGGGGTGTCCTACGGTGCTAATGGACATTGTCTGCATTGACGGCGCGTACGCTTCTGACCAAAGTGCGGCATTCCCTTTTGTGCTGCGAGATTCTGAAACCAGGACATGGCAAGCCCCAGGATCCTCCACAGCGACAGAGGGGGCGGTTTCCACGCCGCTGAATTTTCACCGCGTCGGCAGGGGGCTTGGTGGCACCGAGATGGCAGGATCACTGAATCCGTTTTTGCTCTTCATTCAGGTTGGTAAAGACAGTCTTTATGCTTCTGTTAAAGACGATTGTCTCAGTTTGCTAGTGCTGCCAGGCCCATTTCTATTCTTCCCGTTTTTTCGAAATCTTTAGAAAAAATCAGCAGAACCCATCCTTTGGGAATGATTATCTACGTTAATGCGAATAGCATCAAACGGTGCGGAGTTATGCGCGTTCGTCAGGTGGCCGGCACACTCTAGATACGCCAGCCCACTCTTGAGGCGATTCTAAATTTGTTGACACTTTCACAGCCCTGCGCACGATCTCCGCAGCCCAGCACGTGCGTTTGTGACACTTAGGAAGGCGAGCAAAGCACGCGCCATACGCACAAACACTCAAAATGGTACCGACCAGACTTTCTGGCGTCTCAGCTAGTCTCAACCAACGGTACTCTAAACGGTTGTTTATATCTTTACCATAGGACGCGCTTTACAGCGCTGTCACAGCTACCGGTGCGACGCGTTCCATGCACGAGGGCTCATTCCGCTCTCGTGAGGCTGAAGTTTAGAGTGCGTTGAATGACTGCCTTCATAGCTCTGTGGTTAGCGCGTCTGCCTGCTGATCAAAGGGTCAACGGTTCGAATCCCAGCCGGCGCCGGTCTTTTTTATTTATTTATCGACCCGCGGCGTAAGAGGTTAGATAGCCAGATAGATAGATAGATAGATAGATAGATACATAGACGAAAAGTGCGTGAAGTATCCAAAGAATGCTATTCGCATTAAAAATTATACAGGCTCATTTAGTACAGTTTTCCGATAAACACAATTTGCTGACCTCCGCATAGTTTGGGTTTAGAAAAACCTATCAACTGAGTTAGCACTGCTGGAGCAAAAAGAATTCATTCTGAAAAACTTCGATGAAGAAAAGCTGGTTCTGGGTGTATTTATCGACTTTACAAAAGCATTTGACTACATCAATCACAATATATTACTTCGTAAACTTGATTTATATGGTATTCGCGGTTTGCCTTTATCGCTTTTGAGGTCCTATTTACACCATCGTAATCAGTATGTTTCCATTGGTAAATATTCATCTGATATCAAACCAGTCGGTCTGGCGTCCCACAGGGGAGTATACTTGGACCATTTATTTTTAATATCTATATAAATGATATTGTCAATATAAATCCATCGGCAAAATTTGTAATATATGCTGACGACAGCAGCATATTTTTTCCGGCACAAGCAGCGATGAACTTATCGATGTCGCCAATTTAACATTGTCTAAATTGTACGTCTGGGCACGAGATAATGGTCTGAACATTAAAACCGAGAAAACAAAAGCCATAATGTTTCGACCAAAAAACAAGAGTGTAATAATAATCCGAGACATCGTATTGAACTCCATCCCAATAGAAATCGTTAGCACTTTAAAACCCTCGGAGTATTCTTTTCAGAACGAATGTCATGGGATAAGCACATTGATCACTTAGCGGCAAAACTGTCACGTGTTATAGGACTAACATACCGTCACGGTTCTTCCCTACCCGTTAACGGAAAACTATTAATATACAATGCCCTGTTTCAGTCCCATTTAAATTACTGTAGCCTCGTTTGGAGCAACACGACGTTCACAAACTTACAGAAACTTATTTATTGCAAAAACGAATATTGAGAATTATTTGTAATGTGCCTTATGATTACCATAGTGAGGGTTTGTTTCGAAAGTTCAGAATGCTAAAAATATTTAACCTCTATGACTATAGATTATGCATCAGCTTAAAACTCGAGAACAAAAAAAACGCGTTTCTTGTCAGGCTTATCCGTGTTAGTGCCGAACGATCACGTCTATTTAACCCGACACATGGAATATTGGAAGGTTACCGGCTGTAAGACAAACTATGGTACACAAACTTTACGTTACACTATACCTAAATTGCTCAACTACCTCGCCAGAAACGAAATTTGTATAGACTCCATATCAACTAAAGATTTGCGTTCTTTCTATTTGCGCTTGGGATTATTCATCGATGCCTACTATGTTACCTATTATACTTGTTTGTTTGAACTGTATTGGGTTATTTTAGGGTTAAAACAGTGTCTACTGTCTAGTGTTTATAATAATTCTGATGAAGTTTTTGTCTTTCTTATGTATATGCGTGTGTGCATTTCTCTCTTTTTTTTTTTTTTGTGCTGCTGCGCTTGCCATTGTATGGGGCTTCGGGCTCGTCAAGCCTCCACTGGAAGCTTTTTCCTTCTGTCCCTCCAAGTCATTTGGAAAATAAAGCTATTATTATTATTATTATTATTATTATTATTACAATTCCTGTGTATCATTGTCGGTGAATGTTTTGATGCTATAGCACTTTTGTTACTAAGCTGTGGCGACATTGAAACTAATCCCGGTCCCCACACAGTCATTCTTCAAGAAATTCTTTCTGAATTGAAGGAGATAAAGACAGACATAACCGAGCTTAATACCTCTGTCAGACGGCGTTTTAAAGATCCTTTTCACTAGCTTTTATAAAATCGGCGAACCAGCGCACACCGTAGAGCACGTGCGCGCTCCACATCGCGAGCTGATTGGCCGATTTTTTAAAGGAGCTTAGTGAAAAGGAGCCTAAGAACGCCGTCTGACACCGGTATAAGGTGAAAGTAGGTAATGTTGAAAAAGCAGTGTCCATACTTCCGGAACTGACAAAAAGGATCACAGACAACGAAAATGAAATAGCAAGCTTACGTCAGTGTGTAGGCAGCCTAATAAAAAAGGTTGATGATCTAGAAAACCGCAGCAGGAGCAATAACTTGGTTGTAAAAGGCATTAAAGAAACAAGAAATGAAACGGAAGAAGAACTGAAAGAAGTGCTCGGCAATATCTTTCGAGATAAATTGCAAGTCACGGTCACGAGCGTGGAACGTATCCACAGAATAGGAAGGCCTTGTTCGGATAGGCCAAGACCAATCATCGTGCGCCTTGCACACTTTAACGAAAAGAAAACAGTATTGCGCAACGCCAAAAAGTTGAAAGGGACCGACATTTTCATTAATCAGGATTTTTCGAGCGAGGTCAGAAGAAAGAGGCGAAACCTTTGGTTAAGTGCATCTGAGAATAGAAAGAGTGGCCAAAAAGTTGCACTGGTCTTTGATAAGCTAAAGATTTGGGGTGTCACGTACGCTTGGAACGACGTCACGTACCAACGATGTGTTGTACGTGAACAAAAAACCACTGATACGGCTGGAGTTGTTTTGCAGGCACAGGAATGACATATACCCAACAAGTTTCAGTTGCTTAACATAAACGCACGTAGTCTCGCGAATAAAAGTGTGGACTTGGAGCATGTGGTAATTGAACACGAACCGGATGTCATTGTGGTTACAGAAACGTGGCTTCACTCAGACATTCAAGATGATGAGGTCTGCCCACCTGGTTATAATATCATACGAAATGACCGTTGTGGTCGCGGCGGTTGTGTAGCCATTATTGTTGATAACAGATTAAGGTGCACTGTGATACAACATCCTCCTGGCATAGAATCCGTGTGGTGTAAGGTTTATTTAGAAGCTCAAGAAGTCAATATTGGCGCGGTTTATCGGCCACCTGGGGCTGAAGTAGCTGTTGTAGATAAGCTGAATGACTTTATGTTTGAATTGCGGATGCAGCACAAAAATAGGGTTATTGCGGGAGACCTAAATGTTCCGGGTGTGATATAGGATCAAATGTTACCGGGTGAACGGGAGCAGGTATCTGCGGCTGCAATCATAGACATGTGCTTTAGTCATGGCCTTCGTCAGATAGTGAGGGACTTTACTCGTATACAGCATAGCAGTGAATCAGTCTTGGATCTTGTTTTTTTAAGTGATTCCTTGGTATCAAGACCCCATGTGGTTGATATACTGCCTGGTATTTCGGACCATTCCATTGTTAGCGTTTCTTTGACCTTGAACCCGATTCGGAAAGCAAATAACGTACGCTCATCATACAGAGATTATAATATGGCTGATGATACAACTATTCTAGACGAGTTAGATATTTGCTTCGAACCGTTTGAGGCGCTCGGTTGCCAACCGTCAGTAAGTGTCAACGACTTGTGGCTGAGGTTTAAAGCATTAGTGCACATATGCATTACACAGTATGTTCCTTTGAAGGTAAAACGAAAAAGAGTACACAATCCCTGGATTACAAGGAAAGTTATTCAGCTAAAAAGAAAAGTGAAACGACGCAGAGAAAGACTCCGTCGGGAACGCTGTGAAGGTTTAGTAAATGAAATAGCAGCATTGAGCACTGCTCTGAAAAGTCAGATAAAAGAATCGAAACACAAATATTATAATGTTACAATGCTACAGTTTCTGAGACAATCACCACAGAAATTTTGGAGACATTTGACAAAAAACAAAAAAAAATGTGTTTCCGAGATAAGTACAGAGGAGGGCGTTACTAATGATCAGCACGATATTGCTAACAAGTTCAATGCTTTTTTTTTCAAGTGTTTTTACGAAAGATGATGGGGAACCAGTAGAGTTTGAGTTACCGAGCAACTTTCCGGATGCGGATGACTTGACACTTTCAGTGGAAGGAATTCTGGCTTTGTTACTGAACCTAAAAACTTTCAAGTCGATGGGTCCTGACGAAATTCCCAATGCCTTTCTAAAGAGATACGCGGAGTGGATGGCCAGGTACCTTTTTGTAATCTTTGAAAAATCACTTTCAACGGGAACTCTTCCAGAGGACTGGAAGATGAGTAAAATAATTCCTATACCGAAAGGGGGTGATGCTACATCTGTTTCCAACTATAGACCCATTGCCTTGACGTCAACGCCATGCAAAATTCTTGAACATATAGTTTCAAAACATGTCAGACAGTTTCTTTCTTGTAATAAGTTTCTGAGCGAATGCCAACACGGGTTTCGTGAGGGCCTATCGACAGTGACCCAGCTTGTAGAGACGGTGCATTATCTAAGTGAAGTTATTGATAGAAAAGGACAGGTAGATATAATTTATTTAGACTTCAGAAAAGCATTCGATAAGGTCAGTCATAAAAAACTACTAATTAAATTGAAATGTGTCTTAGGAATAAGTAACGTTGTTGACTGGATAGAGGCATTTCTTACTAATGACAAACAATTTGTAAGTATTGACGAACACAGGTCAGACATATGTGATGTCGAGTCGGGTGTGCCTCAGGGCTCGGTGCTTGGGCCCTTGTTGTTTCTTTTGTATATTAATGACCTTATAGTAGATTCATCTATCCAAGCCAGATTGTTTGCAGACGATTGCATTATCTACACTGAAGTGAAGTCAGTCGCCGATCAAGTAAGGCTAAACGACTATTTTGTCTAAAATAAACGACTGGTGTGTAAAATGGCAAATGTCGCTAAATACAGAAAAAACCGTATGTATGACCATAACTCATAAACGTCAGCGTTTAGAGTTTAACTACACACTCCAGGGTGTTACCTTGACGAACGTAACCGAATATAAGTATCTTGGCGTCACAATAACTGCAGACCTAAGATGGACAGACCACATCGATAATGTTGTCGGTAAAGCTAATAAAAGGTTAGGATTTATCCGGCGCACCCTCAAACTTGCCTCACAAGAGACTAAGCTGATTCCATACAGGATGTTAGTTCGGCCCATGTTAGAATATGCATGCGAAGTCTGGGACCCGCATGTGAAAAAATTGCAGTTAAAACTGGAAAGTGTACAGCGACGCGCATTGCGTTTTATTTACTCCCGTTACCGAAGACGGGATTCGGTTTCCCCCTTTATGACAGAGCCGGTTTACCACTGCTTCAACTCCGTAGAAAACATAAAAGGTTAAAGCTTTTTTACAGTATTATCAATAATTTGGTTCTTGTTAACAAGCATCGGTATATAGATGAAGACACGTCACAAGTAACCAGGAATAAGCATGGACGGCATGTGAAAGAAAGAAGGTTTAATAAGGAATGTTTTAGATACTCGTTTTTCTTGCAGACAGCACGGGATTGGAACCAGTTGCCAGAAAGTGTTGTTGTTGCACGCGACCGGTTGGAGTTCGCATCACTTATTTCTTAACGCTCGGTCGCGCCTCAGGCTGTTTGTTGGGTTATTATTATTTTACTATCCTTGCTTTTGTTGTGCTGCTGTTTCTCTTGTGGCTGTGTCGGCGCAGGACAGCGCAGACTGTGATTGTTGGGCTGTTCATTGTATCCCACCCCTATCTTGGTCCCGTAAGGGACTGATAGTATGTTCAAATAAATAAATAAATAAATGTAATTGTACCATAATACTTTTTGAACGTGAGTTTAATTTAGTTTTTTTTTAAAGTGGAGTGAGTAGAGCGACAAATCGGTCGCTTGACCAACACTGGAAAGCGTGCCGGCAGCGTTTGCCGGCTACAATTAAGTCATTTATTTGAAAGCACTGAATTTAAGGGAAAAAAGAACGAATTGAACAACACAAGACTAAAAATTATGTTTCCTATGGCCGAATACTGATTAGGAATGCAGATATTATTGTAACGTTTGATGCGATTACACGCGCGGAACAAGCATGGGGCAACATGGCTTGAGTAAGCCTATCACTTCGTGAATCTGAAACCGAAACCAATCGGGAGCATGCTGTGCGGTGTTACTTGAGCTGATTACGTTCATATCATGTTACCTTTCGAAGCGCTAGATTAAGAGAGATGTCTAGCCTGCCAATTTAAATACCCAAATGACTTGTATACCAATAATACTTGCAAATACTCTTTGTATTCATGTAGTAAACAGCGGCAGTCACTTGCGTAATTATTTTCAGAAAATGGTAGGGCGTGTGTACCAATCGAATCGAGGGTGGTTAGAGTAGAAAGTCGGGGAGGTGTTATGCTGGTGTTGTTTGTGCCTTGTTGTACTACTGACATGTATGTGCCTGTAAAAGTGTTCGGTATGTTGGTTGGTGTTCGTGCTGCGTGTGTGTGCCGGTGTACTCGTTGTACCGCGAAGTCTGAAAAATAAAAACATTTATTTTCTTTCAACGCCAACTAGTGGTCACTACTACACTTCCTAGGTGGCGCAAGCTGCCGCCTAATTCAATAAGGAAAGTGCTTAGCAGTCACGTATCTATTGAATTACGGACAGCTGGTCCTGCAATCCACTGCCCTCCCTACCTCTCGTTCGATAACAATCGTGATAATTGTGCCGCCAGCTGAATTGGTGTTCCGTGCATTCAATAGCGCCAAGTGCGCGCACAGTCGCTGTGCGGATTACCAGGGACTCTAAAGTGGATAACGAATGCTAACCGGTGAGCAGGAACGTTGAACGGTGAGAACCGACGCCGCTTGAATCGGTGATGCCTCGTCTCGCCGATGTCAACCGAAAACGCCGGATCACTTACGGTAAGCACAGCATGCAGATACTATATTCAATAAAGACGGCACTCCATTTTTCGCTATACGATTTCTTCTTTGAATGTTTTCTGGCCGCGAAGTAAATGCAGCCGGCCGCGCGAAAGCAGTCGCGGACAAACCCCTTGAATCCCCCCTCACATTGTCGCCCCTACTCGTAAAAGGTGCGGTGCCGGTGCTTCGAGGCGCGTTTTGGAGTGCTGTAGTGCGTACGGAAGACAGCGAACGGGCGTACGTACTTGAGAATCATATTTTAGCAATAAGCAGTTCAGCTCGCTAGGCCTCACTCGTATTGCTCTCCCGTCGCTTGCCAGCCGCCATGTTTCTCTTGGGTGTAGTCACCGTGACTACCTGTTGAATGCCTGCTGTGTGACTACATAATATGTAGTCACAAGCCCATATGTGACTACTTAATATGGTAACAAGCCCATATGTAGTACATATGGGCTTGTTACCATAACTAAAGGGGGGGGTAGCGATATCTGTGACGACTTCTGACTACACCAAATGTAGACCCTACGACAACCCTTTTGTTGAGAGTGTGGCTTTTTATCCTCCATCGGAAAACTTGGCGGCGCTCAATACGTGTAGCACTGAGGATGATCGGTGAGTCCGGGAATCAGACGAAGTTCTCTTTTGAGGTGCCCGACGACCTCTCAGACTCCGGAAAGGAAATCGTCAAACGGTCAGAACAACTAGGTTTAATGTCTATATGTCTATCGTAGTTTCGGTTGTGACTCCGCTGGGCCAGCCTTTCGCGCAGAACAGGCGCAAAGTGCCCCCCCCCCCCCCCTTGGCACTCACAAAAGTCCACTGCGCGTTCTCTTCGACCTCACATCGTTTCAAAGAATTTGAGGTCGCTGAAAGGGCCCTAAAAGAACTTCAAACTCGAAAGTCAAGCGTCGTCTGCTCGCAGGCGGTTGTTCGCGGGACGCCGGCGAACACGACACTTCGGGTGGCGGCAGTTCGGAGACATTAGAGAAATTCGACTCGCAGGACGGCTCAATACTTGACGTCACTGCACTGGCGCGGATCGCGCGGGAACTTCAAATTTTGAATTTGGAAACTGTTTTTCTTTTACTTTACAAATACTAAGTTCCCAAGTTTCGAATTCGGAGGATAATGTCCAGGCACCGTTTTCAATCGTTTTCGACAAAAAAAAAGATTTTGACGTGTCAGTGCCTCTTTAATTACGTGACTAACAATGCTAATCGGATCCTTGGCTATCTCAAACGTAACTTCTACCTAGGTCTTTAATCATTAAAGTTTTTTCTCTATAAAACGCTTGTTCGATTTAAACTCGATATCCCTATACTAATAATTATCTCACTGACTCACTTGAGGCAGTTCAGAACAGGTCCGCGCGTTTTATACTAGCCAATTATAATCACACTGCAAGTGGCACATCAATGAAAAATAGCTTACTGCTTTCAAGTGTCGCACATAGTCGCCGAATCTCTCGCATTTGTTTATTTCATAAAATCTACTACCATATTCCTCAAGCCGATGAACAGCTAATAATTCCACCATCGTTTGTTACCGCACGCATTGATTATCGCAACAAACTCGGTGTCCCGTTTTGCCACTCGATATCGATTCTATCAAATTTATTCATTAGGAACGGAGTTGAGTTCGGTCAAAAGAAACTTAATATCGATTACATTGAATTTACTCATTAGGAATTCAATTAAATTTGTTCATTAAGAACTCAAAATATAATATTTCGAATTTACTAATTAAGAATGCAATGGAGTTTGGTCACAGGAAGCTCAAAATCGATTAAATTGAATTTACTCAATCGGAATGCAATTGAGTTTGGTCATTAAAAACTCAATATATACAGTATTCTTTTGAATCTACTATGTTGAAGGAAATTGAGTTTGTTAATTTTGAAGTTAATATATATTCTCTTGAATTTACTCATTGAGAATGCAATTGAGTTTTTTCGTCAAGAACTCAATATCGATTATTTTGACTTTACTTATTACATTTGCCAATGAGTGTCAATATTAAGAGCTCAATATTGATTATATTAAGTTTAGACATTAGATATATAAATGAGTTTTGCCATTCATTATTTTGAGCTTAGTCACTGGACATGCACTTGAGTTTTATTACTTGACAGACATTTTTCTGCCTTCTCATTAGAGATTCAAACGAGTTTCTGTCATGAAGCAGTTGACAGCACCTGGTTTTCGCCCTTTACTGTTGAGGAACCCAGCAAGGGCAGAGCTGCAAATAACCATGACTGCATTTATGTCTCTCAGAAAAAGAGAAATTTGCTGAGATTCATTTGCGCAAGGAATGGAATCCAAAACTTTGGACACCTTTGAGAGCACAGCGTGCATTATAATAACTCTAAGCTTACTGACATGGTGAGAACAGGGAGCAGCTTCACTTGTTTCCCCTCAAGCTTGAGTCTCCCCTCGAAAACGCTCTAACATCTCGCGCACACCAAGAGCGCGCGAGCTCTCAGAGCATGGTGGAAGGCACGGAGCGCGTGCTGAAGGCCGGGCGTTTGAAAAACACGCCATGTCATTTTAACTTTGTCAGTGACTATAGTTACATCACTGAATCTATTATACTAATCACTTCGTAAAATAAATATATAATATATTTTAAAGCAGGCAAATACCGTGACGCGTCTTGTCCTGAGCCCTGCTATGCAGAGAAACGATAACATACCGGCTAGGAACCGCTTTTGTGTACTTAGCGACTGCACCGAACGATTATTGCTTGTACCAATGTGTTTTAGTGAGGGATATAGTTCAATGACGTCGAAACACTGTTTATAATTTATCAGACTTCTGAGGAGGGGATAGCATACTGGGATCCTTAATAAATGCTCAGGTGATCACCGACCGAATGAATACGTTTCATATGTAATGTATATAGGGTGGAAGGGTACTCAAGGGGAGTGGGATTAGTGTGTTGTGAGTTCTTTATGATGTTTGTGTTCGTTTCCTTCACGTGCTGCGTTTCCTCCATGTTCCGTGCTTTAAGGAATTATAAGATGTAGCTTTAACCCCACACCGTAATATTTGCTCCTAATAACAAAGTCTAAATTTCACTAAATTCTGCACCCCTAAAACTAGAACTCTAGGCCTTAACATAGTAAACCATTGTACCAACAACTTTTTCAGACCCTTATCCTTCGATTGTTGCTGTTTCTCATGTCCCAGTTCGCGAATCCCTGCGTCCCAGTTGGCTCCTCCCTGCGTCGTCAAATATAAAATAAATGTCCGTTGATCTTCCTCAAAGCCTTTTCCCTACTTGGGATTTCGCCCTTTCGCCGTCTCCCCTGTTATTTTGTTTCAAATTGGGTATTTATGACAATACCACCTATTGGCCGTATTTCGGCCATATTCATTTGTTCTAATTGGTTTCAACTTGCTATACCGTCTGGTGGTACAAGTAGTGAGACAAATATTTATTTCGTTTCTTTTTCGCTCTCACTGAATCTCTGAACCTGTCCAAACAACGAGGAAGCTCGGTCTCGGACCACTGGTCTCCAAGGCAGACTATCCTTTCGACAGGGGGGTCCAACTCAGTTCCTCTGGATACAGGTGAGGGTGATACTGTCCCCAAAGTGGTACGTAGGAAGGGTACCTTCTATAATGAGGTTTTCGTCTTTGTTCCGGAAAACGGGACAACCTTGCACACCTGAAAAATAGAGCACGTAAATGGAAAGTTTAGTCCTTTAAAAAGACAATGAAACAAAATTTTGTCGCATAAAGCTGAACTTTTTTTTTTTTGTCTTGTGAGTTGACGTTTTTGTTATTTATTCTGGTGAAGAGTTCAGTTTTGGACACCAAAATTAAGCAGCGTTACTCTCCTTTGGGTGTGTGTCTTTTTTGTCCGAGGATTCAATATTAGGCATCGTTTGCCTCATCTTCATTGAGGCTGCCTGCGCGGATTATCCTTCGCCCAAAGCATGTCTTCAAGTTAATAATGTAATTATTAAAAAAAAACTAGATTTATTGATGTACTTTTTACAGTAGGTTGCTGGAGGGAGAGGTTGTTTAATAACGAATGATAACTCTGAGCCTTACTAATTTTTAGTGAGCGAATACTAACGTGCGTGGGCACGGAGAAAGTATGTACCTCCTCCTCCTACGTACCCTCCCATCCTTCTCCTCCGTACACTTCCCTCCTCCTCCTCCATACCCTACCCTCCTTCCAGTCTCCCCACTAAATTTAGCTGAGAAATTGACGCCACGTGACCTCAACAGCAATTCAATTCCCCGCTAAATTTAGCGGGGAAGCGTCACGTGACATCATTTTTCCCGCTAAATCTAGCGGAGAAACTGAGTTTGTTCATAGTGACGTGACACCAAGTCGTGTGATGTCATTTTCCCCGCTCAATTTAGCGGGGAAACTGAATTAGTGTTGAGGTCACATGACGTCAATTTTCTCGCTAAATTTAGCGGGGAATTGATTTGCTGTTGAGATCACGTGGCGTGAATTTTCTCGCTAAATCTAGCAGAGAAACTAAATTGGTTCATACGTGAAGTGTGTCAAGTCATGTTATGTCATTTTCCCCGCTAAATTTAGCGGGGAAACTCAATTGGTGTTGAGCTCACGTCACGTGAATTTTCCTGCTAAATTTAGCGGGGAGTTGAATTGCTGTTGAAGTCACAATGACGTCAATTTTCCAGCTAAATCTAGTGGAGAAACTGATTTTGTTCAAATGTGACGTGACACCGAGTCATTTGACATCATTCTCCCCGCTAAATTTAGCGGGGAAACTGAATTAGTGTTCAGGTCACGTGACATGAATTTTCCCGCTAAGTAAAGTGGAGAGAACGAATTTGTTCATAGGTGAAGTGACACCATATCATGTAACGTACTTTTTGTCCGCTAAATTTAGCGAAGAAACTGAATTGGTGCTGAGGTCACGTGACGTCAGTTTTCCCGCTAAATTAAGCGCGGTTACGCCGACGCCGATGGCGACGCAGGCAGCGACGCCGACGCCGCGAAACCCGGAAACGGACGCCTAAGCGCTGCGCTCTAATAGGAGATTATGTTTATAAAACAGGTTTTAATTTTAGAGCGCAGCTCTCAGGCGCCCGTTCCCGGATTAAGCAGCGTCGGCGTCGGCATAACCGCCCGCGTTGCATCATGGGACGTCACAGTTTTTCCGCTAAATTTAGCGAGTAAACTGAAATGGTGCTGAAGTCACATGAAGTCGATTTCCCCGCTAAATTTAGTGGAGAAACCTAACCCGCTAAATTTAGCGAGAAAACTGAATTGGTGCTGTGGTCACATGAAGTCCATTTCCCCGCTAAATTTAGTGGGGAAACCTAACCCGCTAAATTTAGTGGCGAAATTTGCACTAAATTTCCGGATAAATTTAACGGGAAATTTTTTGCTAAATTTTCCTGCAAAATTTAGCAGAAAAATTTACCTGCTTAGCGGTGAAATTTTTGCTAAATTTCCTTTTAAAAACTTCGCCGCTCTATTTAGCCGAAAATTTAGCGAAAATTTCCCAGTGAATAGCAGGGGAGCAGGAGAGGATTAGGGAAGGGGAGGAGGGGCATACCCTCCTCTTCGTACCCTCTCCTCCTCAAGAGCTGCTTTCTAATTCGGCATTACAGAAAATTGTAGACATCTTTAATTTTTTTTGAGGACCTCTTTTAATTTATTTTATGTAAACTATGGAATAAAATTATCGAAGTAAGCATGTTGAAAAAGAATCAATATATGTGTCCGAATGATCGATGGTGTCTAATATATGCATACAATTCAGACGCTTCGAATTCCACTGAAAGATATTCTAATATATGCTGGGACTTTTTTATTCGTTCTACCTAAGCTGGAATCAAAATAGAAATTTTAACAATTGTTATTTTAAAGGATTAAATAGTTTTAAAGGATTAAATAATAAGAGAAAGTACATAATAAACAAAATGCTTTCTGCAAAAGCCTTCTCGTAGCTGATACACTTCGACTTGCATGCTGGAACTCACATACGTTGCCGCAATTTGACATTGAAGTCCGCGCGGTTATTATCGCAGTAAAAAAATGCAGTAAAAATTCGCCAAAACTTTGTAGCACAGGCTTTTTTCGACGAGTGAAGTTGATAATAAAAGAAGCCAGGACTCAAAACTCATTTTTCCATCGAAACTCTACGTGCCGTCGTCATTGCAGAAAACTATGCTCTGTCCATCGAAGATGTGACCGGTGTTCTTACAGAATGCATGCTACACAGTCCCGGTGGCAACTTCCGACGCATTTGCTTCAATGACGACTTCAGGAGGTACGCGGCTGAGAAAGCTATTCACATCACATGTCAGTTTCTCTGCAGTTGGGGGGAAATAAAAGGAACTCATACGATGCTTGATGCGGGATCTTGAAGCAACATCACAACGTGAGTCTGGGGATATCGTTTTTGGCAAAACTATATAACGACAATTATAACACGTCATCTAATCCAACTTTCTCACTTAGTCGATTGACAGGCTCAGAGCTGTAGCTAGGGGTTCACTCACAAAATCGATTCTTGCGAAATCAATTTACCGGAAGATGGCTCGCTTACTTTGAGGCTGGACGCATACCGGTGGCTTAGCGTCCCATTCTCCTGTGAGTAAGCAGTGTATGTGTTCGGGACCCTCGAGTGTCAAGTTTCTTTGGCAAGCAAATCTCATCTCCGCCGCAGTCCGCCGCACTACGTTTACTCCTGGTGCGAGAGATGGAGTAGCACACGAGCGATTACCTGAAAAAGCAAACAAAAAACGTATACATGAAAAAACACCCACTGGCAGGTCGAATACAAAGAGGTTACAAAAGCTCTTAATACCATATAAGAGCTGTAGAAGCTGGTAAGCAGAAATTGGAAAGAAGCCTCCTGGAAGCCTCAGACCGGCAGCCGATGTTTGTCAAGAGCCTTAGCCAAGGCTGTTAACAAAACGACATCTTCCACTGCGAGGCTTCCATGAGGATCCCTCCGAAAGGGTCAGATGACGTAATATTCTATACCAAGAAGGCCGCACGTGCGTAGTGATGCACCAATTTAAAAAAAAAAATGAAGAAAAAGATAATTTCTTTTTAGAACAGATATGATTTTTTTAAGGACCTCTTTATAATTTACTTCAGATCAACAGTAGATTAAAATTATCAATGTAAAAATATTGAAAAATAATCAATATATGCGCCCGAACCAAAGTTTCCTGAACTTAATAGTTAAGATATGTCTAATATATGTATACAATTCAGACGCTTCGAATACCACTGAAAGTTATTCTGCAATTTGCTCAGGCTTTTGTCCTCGTTCTTTCTAAGCTGGCATAAAAAATGAAATATAGCAATTGCTATTTTAAAGGATTAAATAGTTGCTTCCTTTTATTCTCCTAGGTTGCTGTTCGAAGAGATTAAGACTTTTCAAGTTTATAATAAGAAACTTACATGCTGCGACTTACCTACATTTTAGCAATTTGACCTTGAAGTCAGAGCGGTAATTATCGCAATAAAAAATACAGTAATAATTCGCCAAAACTCGAAGCACAGGCTTTTTTCAACGAGTGAAGTTGATTATAAAAGCAGCGAGGACTTACAACCCATGCTTGGATCGAAACCCCACGTGCCGTCGGCGTTGCAGACAACTGTGCTATCTCCATTGAAGATGTAACCCGTGGTCTTACAGAAGGCATGATACACAGTCCCGGCGGCAACGTCCGACGCATTTGCTTCAATGACGACTTCAGGAGGTACACGGCTCAGAAAGTTAGTCACATTACATGTCTGTTTCTCTGTAGTTGGAAGGAAAATAAGAGGAACTTATACGATGCTTGACGCGGGATCTTGAAGCAACATCACAATGCGAGCCTGGGGACATCGTTTTTGGCAGAACTAAATAGCGAAATATATAACACGCCATCTAAGTCAACTTTCTCACTTTGTCGATTGACAGGCTCAAGATTTTGATGGATAGCGGGTAATTTATTAGCGGCTAATCAAGGTGACTATCAGCCAACGAATTGATGCAACCTCACACAGACTGTTCTTCCATATTGCTGCATGGTAAACAGTTGACAGCTCGCCAGACTCTTCTTTCCCTGCACCATCACTAAATGACGGTTAAATAGTTCAATATTTACTTCTGAAGGTGCACTAAACATGTTTCCAGCCATCTTTTCTTTTTAATCTGTAAATTAATTTACTATTTACATTACAAAATCTAATAAAAAGCCAAAGTGATCGCATGCGTACGCCTCCCGACTTCGTACAAAACGCGAAATCAATGTATCAGCCCCTTCGCCTCCTTTGCATCAATGCGAGCGAAGGCAGCGAACCGGCTGGACGAGGCGCATCGGCTTTCCGGAATTCTGGTACGCTGCACGAACATGACAGTCGGCGCTTTTTCGGAATTTCAATTCGAAGGGGTACTGGCGGGCATCAAAATTTAACTCTTAGGTGAGTCCCCAAACTGAAACGTTTCCATTTTCATGGAAGTTCTGATGACAGTTCTTCAAAACAAGAAAAACAAATCAGGCGATGGAGATTTCGTGTTAACAGTTTCGCGAAGTGTAAAGAGATGGGCTGTATTAAAGTGGCTTTAGACAGTGTTGAGTAGAGTAAAACTAAAATGTTGAGGTACAAAAAAAAAACAAAAAAGAAATGCCGGGTGAGACGTGGGCCTCTCTGAGGGGCAAGCCACTACCCGGGGGCAGAATTTCAAATATAACTATTTAAAACAATGAGCATTTGTGCGTACTGCCCAGGACATCACTCTTGCTATTGTAGTTGAGGAATTTTATAATTATTGGTGGGTTAAATGCGGGTCAACGGGGTCCAAGTCGGTGAGCGCGTTCAATTTCTCCGACACTTGTGTTGAAGTGTTTAGAGAAAAACGTTTGAACCTTCCTCTCTGTGTCATCCCATGTTTCAGGCTCTTCTTCGGGCAGACCTTTAACCTGCGGAGGCCGATTGTTTAAGTCGTCAACTACATCGGCCGGACCCTCACGTTCTTGTTGCCTTTCAGCGAAAATGTTAATCTCACTCTTCAGACTGTTAACAATCAATCCGAGGGACTTAACCTTCCCTGAGAGCTTGGTAATCTCGCAGAACCTTTCCTCCAGCTTCATTGCACGCCGTGAGATGTCGTTTACTCCCAAGCTGATCTGATCTAGTTTGGCCGACGTTTCATTCCGGTGAGTGGTGTTAGACGCAATCACGTCCTGGAGTGTCTTAAGGATCTGGTCCAGGCGGTCTACAGGACACGGGTTGTTCCCAACGTTGTCAGGACCCGGTTTGGCCTCGACATCCTCGACGCAAGATCAGCCGGCGCTGATCATGCGTCTCCGAATCCCGGGGAAGTGCAAGTCACGCACGGGGGACGCACCCCCAACATGAGGCCGCGGATCGAGGCGAGGTGACGCCGCGCTGAGTTGCCGTAACCCTCAGAGTTGTCACTCTACTCGCGGGGATTGCGCTGCCTCCGGGACCTTCTAGCGCCTTCTCACTGCTGCCAACTTCACCACCGGCAAGCACCCAAAGCATATGGAGGTCAGAACGACCGCCTGGCGCTCAAAATAGGGATGTCGGGGATACTCAGGCGCACAGCAGAACCCTCCGATATAAGCAGAAGGCAGCGAATTGGGCGGATGGAACCTTGAGGTGTAATGAGGGGCGGCGGCCGCTATGTCAGACACAAACATCCAGAACACCAAAAATACAGGTTGACACGGCACAAAAACTGACCGTTAGTGATCCAGGAATGTTGCTGTAGCTGGCACGGCTCAATTAGTGAAATATTGCGGAGGTCATGTAAACAGGCGACCGCTCGGCCCAGTGTTGCCAGTGGGTTATGAGTTGTGATTGCAGAAGCATGAATGTTGTGCTTGGGCGCGCTCTCGTGAAGTTACCGCGCCGCGCGGACCTCGGCTGTCCTACCGTTCTGGCAGTCTGCCCAAGCGGACTCGGGGAGGCGCCGCCGCCAGCCGATTGTTCTTACCAGCCACCTGGCGGCGCGGGCCCGCAGCGCTATAGGGTGGCGCTCCTGGAAACCGACGCGCAGCGTTCCACGAGAGCCTCGTTCTTTTAAAGGGATACTACAACGAAATTCTCGGCGCTTATTTTATGGTCTATATGTGGTCAAAGGAGCGGTATCACATCGAACACACCAATATCTTGTTAAAAAAGTCACGAAAAGGAATTTTAAAACGAATTTAACGATTAGCAGGAGCACCTGGTGGATGTCGCTAACGCCTCGTTTGTAATGCCCGTCTAGGAACCTTGACAGCTTGTGACGGTGAGCGTCTCACCTCCGGCCACGACGAGAAAAGAGGGGAAGGAGGAACTCTTGTCTTCCCGAGAATCCCTTTTGTGTGTTCCAGAAGTAGCTATTGTCCCGCTAGCTTTGCTCGTCCTGAGACGACCTATGTCACGATTGCGTCGGATGTCACGTGCTCTAAGCTGGGCCTTCTCCGAGCGCTTGCTAGAGTGGGCCGTTTATAACAAAAAATACAGCCACCACGCTCAAAATAAAAACGTCCGATAGTCATTTACGGATATAGTGGATCATATTCAACTTATTTTTAACACGACGGATATATTTCAAAATTCGTTGAAGTATCCCTTTAATCTATGACGCATGCCAGCCAATGAAAGCCTATCCATCAGATTTCGGCTTCACTTAGCTCCTTTTGGAGAGCTGAATTGAGCTGCCGTTTCGCATGGCTTTTTGCGCGGCTTCAAGGCTGGGAGGCTTCAGATCGCGGCTTCATTTCGCTCTATTGGGAGAGGGGAATTTAGCTGCCGTTTGGCGCGGCTTTTGGCGCGGCTTCAAAGCTGATAACGTCGGCTTTGAAAAAAATAAAAAAAAAAAAAAAACTTAGTTGGTAAAGTGTTATACGGGAAATGGAGATGTCACTGGTTTGATACCAGGGCCAGGCGGAATTTTTCAGTCGCGCACAACTCACAAGGCACAAGGCACAAGTCACTCTCTTCTTGTCCAGCTCGCTTGCAACTTTGCATTATCGTATTCACTGAATTCTTCAAAAATTCAATCGAAACTCATTTATTTATATTTTGGTGTAAGGGAGTAGTGGTTTTGAAGACCGAAATCCGCATTACCACTGGTGCTCTTTGGTGTCGTGCGTCTATCACTTTAGTTTAGCCTATGTCGTGAGTCTGATCAGGTATCACCTGAATTGCTGCGAACTTTGCTTTGACGCTTTGGAATCGTCAGAATGAGGGCAATGCCGGCGAGTGGCGACGCCGAAATACCTTTCCTGACATCTGAAACTTGCGACTTGGAAGATCCGCTCGTCTTCTGCTTCTTACTTTCTTTTTTTGTGTCCAAACAATGAGGGAGTTCGGTCTCGGACCACCCGTCTCCAAGGCAGGTTATCCTCTCAACGTGGGGGATCAACTCAGTTCCTCTGGGACAGCTGAGGGTGATACTGTTCCCGAGACGGTACGTAGGAAGGATACCATCTATAATAAGTCTTTCGTCTTGTTCCGCGAAGTTGGGACAACCTTTCACACCTGAAAAATAAAGCACGTATATGCAAAGCTTAGTCAAAGTCACCCTTAAAGGCACCATGAACCGAAAGCTTGTCGCATAAAAAACTTTTTTTGATTTTCTTGTAGGTCGACGCTTTCGTTATTTATTTTGCTGAAGAGTCCAGTTGTGGACTCTTCAGGATATAATGTTAGGCATCGTTTGCCTAATCTTCAGTGAGGCCATCTGAGCAGATTCTACTTCGGCCAAAGGATGTCTTCATGTTAATAATCTTAATATTCTAAAAAAAAAAAAGAACTCGATTTATTGTTCACTTTTCAGTCCGTTTCTGGAGGGAGAGGTTGTTTAAGGTGAATGATAACTCTAAGCCTTCCTAATTCTTTGTGAGCGAATACTAACGCGCGCGAGCATATTGCTTGTTTCAGTTTTAGAGCGCAGCTCTTAGGCGCCCGTTTCCGGCTTAAGCGGCGTCGGCGTCGCCGTCGGTGTAACCATTAGGTCACGTGACCCCCGTGAGGTCACAAGGGTCACGTGACGTCACGAGGGTCGCGTGACCTCACGGTTACGCCGACGACGGCGACACCGACGGCGACGGCGACACCGACGCCGCTCGGAGGGAGGAGTACCAGGCAGCATGCGGAGGTGAGGTGGAGGGAGGAGGGGTACACGCTCCCTTCAGTACCCTTTCCTCCTCCTCCTCAAAAGCTGCGCTCTCATTCGGTGTTACAGGGAGTTGTACACGGCTTTCATTTTTTATGAGGGCGAACAATTCATTATCACTCCTTTTCAGTAGTCGGAGCACTATTATTCTAAAATGTTTCGTTAATTTCTACCTGCAGCCAATTTCAAAAAAGGAATTGTCATGGCTGCTGCTTGGGAAAACAAACCGTCACGTTCCTATTTTTTTTTTTAAATAGTATTTTTCAGTTGCAGCTTTACTTTATCCAAATGCGTACGGGCCCCTGGCAAATAGCCATACTAAGGCAAATACGTACATATGCAATGCACGCTTTGTAAATTGATTGTGAATACAAATTTTATACTCGCCAAAACAGCGTGAGATTCTCACAGTACTTTTTATAAGCAGTTACTCGGTCTACCGTCTGATGGGAAGAGTATGGGCATATCAAGACCTAATAGTTTTACTATACACAAGACACAAACTCGGTAAACGGATGGACACGGAGAAGCCAAGTGAGCTGGTAAGAGTTCCGCTTTATAAAGCCCGAGAAAGAAGGACACATGCAGAACCACTGTTATACATGCGTTCAACCTTCAGAACTCCGGAATATCGGAATTTCACAGAATCGAAAAGGACTCTACGGAATGCGGCATACGAATCTACCTTAAATAAACGAGCTGACTGTGCGGAATAAAAAAAGTCAAGAAACGGGGAAGATCGGTGAAATTTAATAGGATTCTGTAATGCTACAAAACTTGAAAGTATAAACAGCGAGGACAAGGACGGGAACAGGACATATTTCAAAAAGATGAAAGATGTCCTGTTCCCGTCCTTGTCCTCGCTGTTTTATACTTTCAAGTTTTGTATCTATTAACCAACACGCTCGTTTTCAATTGTAACTGTAATGCTAGTTCTGTAGGGGTCGCTAACCATGTGCTACAGAGTTTAACTTCTGACTCCCAAGATGGCGCTAGCTGTGCGTCCGCATGTATATAATTAAGACAAGGGTCGAGAATGAAGTTTTCAGTTTGGTTCCGAGAGGCAGTCACCGCTGTCGTCGTCCAGCTCTCGCCCGATACCGCCCGCCCACGCGGCGCCGAACGCGGTGTCAGAAGCGTGCTCACGTCTGTCGCTCTCACGCGAGGCCTAGTTTTCGCCGACGCGCCAACTTTCGCTTTATCGGACGCCTTCGCTGGACGCCTTCGCCGGGACAGTTTTCGGCACTCACCGTCACCATGCCTGACGACGACCAGTCTGCTCAGCGGCCCGTCCCTCCGGTCCCACCGGGCATCGTGCCTCTCCGCCCGCCGCCGCAGTTCGACTTTTGACACCCCCAGCGCCTGGCCCACGTGGCTGCTCCAGTACGAGGATGACTCGTACGCCACGGGCCTCTACGCTGCCACCCCCGACGTTCAAGTGCGGTCTATGCTTTATTGCATGGGTCCCTAAGCCAGGGTGATCCTTGCTTCCACCAAGCTGAGAGAGACCGACTTCAGAGGACGTCGCCGCGGTCAAGCAAGCGTTCACGGCTCACTTCGTGCACCCGCCGAACGAAGTTTGAGTCGGCTCGCTGCCACCGTCGGGTCCAGCAATCGGGTGAGACAGCAGACGCTTTTCTCACCGCGCTCCGCACTATGGTGAAAAAGTGCAACTATCAGGCCTCGGACATCGAGAAGCGGCTCGTCCGGGACCGTTTCTGGTCGGCCTGCTAGACTGCAAGCTGTCCGACAGCCTTTGTCGGAATCCACGACTGACCGTGCAAGAGGCGCTCACGCACATTCGACAGCAGGAGGACGCCGACAACGAGCGCGAAACACGTGACTCACCAGAGTCCGCCCCGCTCGCCGTAGACGCGGCCCGTATGCGAAGACGGAAGACGCCTGTGCCGGCTTCGGCGGACAAGCCCAGACAGCTGTGCCAGTTCTGCGGCGCGCGGCGCACCCACGCAAAGACTGTCCTGCACGACGCGCATCCTGCAACTACTGTCGGAAGACATGGCACTTCCAGACCGTCTGCCTCAAAAGAAACAAACCAACGAAAGGACTGCACCTAAACCGTCGGCCAACTTCATCGAGCTGCATGCCGTCGCAGAGGAGCACCCAAACGCCAAGTTTGTGGAGGTGCTCGTCAACGGCCGCCCGCTTGCGTCCAAGGTGGACTCGGCTGCCGAGGTTACTGTCTTGCCCAACACCTTCGTCGGAGTTCCCTCCAAGCTGCAAGACCCCGAGGGTGAGCTAAAGGTCCTGCCAATCACCGCCTACCAGTCCTAGGCACCTTCGTTGCAACACTCTCGTGGCGCGGCAGGTCCGTAAAGCAGCGGCTCTACGTGCTGGCGACCAAGACCGTTCCGTTGCTGGGTTTCCCAGCAATTCAGGCCTTGGGGTCTGCCAGTTCCTCGACTGCGTCTCGAAGCCTCCGGAGCCTTCTGGGGACTTGTCGCTCGACCCCAACCTCTTCCGTGGACTCGGAACACTCCAGGAGGAGTACACCATCCGCCTGCAGCCAGGCTCGACACCGTTTTTCTTGAGTGTGCCCCGACGCATTCCGCTCCCTGCTCCACAACTTCGTCAAGGCAGAGTTGGACAAGCTCGAAGCCGACGGCATTATCCGTCGCGTCGACACTCCTACGGACTGGTGCGCCGGGTTGGTCGTCGTTCCCAAGGCTACCAGTGGCTACAGGCTCTGCGTAGACCTCACCCGACTTAACAAGGTGATCCCTCGGGAGCGTCACCTACTGCCGACCGTAAAACAATGCCTCGGGCTGCTTGGGGAGGCGACTGTGTTCTCCAAGCTGGACGCGACGTCGGGCTTCCACCAAGTCAAGCTGGCACCATCGTCGCAAGAGTACACCACGTTCATCACCCTGTTTGGCCACTACTGTTTCCTCCGGCTGCCGTTCGGGATCGCATCTGCACCAGAGTTCTTCCAACGGCAGATGTCTCGGATCCCCGAGGGCCAAGCGGGTGTGGTGAACATGATCGACGACATCCTAGTCTTCGGCAAGACCCGCTCGGAACACGACTGTCATCTCCGGGAAGTCCTCGACCGACTGGCGAA
>JAZHYW010001311.1:0-46854 GCA_037355805.1 Ixodes ricinus
AGGAATTGGGTGAGGTATGAACACTATATACTTACACTGAACAAAACATACCGCCCATTAACTGGCGAGACACTACCTTAATTAAGGACGTGCTTGGTCAATTTCCCCAGAAATCCATAAGCGGCGTGAAAAATTATTTCGCGGGCACCAATTTTTGCAATCGGGAGTGGTATACTATGCATTAATCACCATGGGGTGAATTTACGGCGGCACCAATTTTTGGCAATTCTATTATGACGATGAATCCCGAAAATGAAGTCGTTTGCAGACGACTGGGCGGCGGAAGCTACGCACTTGCTCGATCAATCAATCGCTTCCTTTTCACTGGCCCAGCTCTTCGCATGCAAATTCGCACACAGAATCCACCCATAGTGTCAAACCTAGGGCTTCGGCGATGGAGGGGCACCGCGCTCTTCCAGACCTTCTAGTTCATCAGTAAACAATACGGCGGAGGGAAGCAATCAAACCCCCCCCGCCCCTTAGATTGGATTGGATTTTCGGGTTTAATGGCGCAGCGGCTGCTAAGGCCATAGTGCGCCAAAACAGTGGTAGCAGAAAAAACTGCGGTGCTATTTAGTTAAAGGTGAGGCATGATATGAGAGTTTCAGAATCTTTCATGAAATGCAGACAATAAAACGAAAATCAACTAACTTAAATGTGCTGTAATAGGCCAATGCTGTTTAGGAAGTTAAAAACTTGGGTATGAGGAACAAGAGGCTCCTCTCCCAGCAAAAGGGCAGGGTGGAATGGGATCTGTTCTCTAAAAAACCGTGAGAAGTTGGTGCGACGCTCCTCATGATATTTCGGACATTGAATGAGAATGTGCAAGACGGAGAGTGTTTCATCACATTCTTCACACATTGGAGCATCCTCTGCTCGCAGAAGGAAGCCATGTGTGAGGTGAGTGTGACCAATTCTCAGGCGACAAAGAACAACTTCATAAAAACGCTCTTTATGTCGGCAACTGGCCCATTCAGAAAGAACAGGTTTCACGCGATGGAGTTTATTATGGACTTCAGTATCCCATTCCTCCTGCCATTTCTTTTGAATCGACCTTTTCAATAATGACCTGTAATCCAGGTATGGGATGCAGGTAACTTCTGTGTCCATGTCTTGACATGTTCTAGCAGCCTTATCGGCCTCCTCATTTCCGGCTATACCGACGTGGCTAGGCACCCAACAAAAATGTATGGTGATGTTCGAGTTTGTGGCTGCTAAAATCTTGTTATGTATTTCCAGAATAAAGGCATTTTTTGATCTATCTAGGGATGCAAGAGCACGGAGTGCACTGAGAGAGTCTGAGAAAATTACGGCGGCCTTGATATTCCTTTTGATAATAGTGTCCACAGCTACCAGTAGGGCATATGACTCTGCAGAAAAGATAGTGGCTTGGTTGCTGAGCCGCTTTACAATCCTGCATGACGGCCCGACTACAGCACATCCAACACTACTGCTGCACTTCGTTCCGTCCGTGTAAAACTGTGCAAGGTTTTTGTAGTTTTCGGCGATTTGGAAGAACTCTTGCCTAAGATCTTACCGCTGGTACATTCTTCTTGTCATACTTGGAAAGAGAAAAATTAATCGGAATAGTTGTCATGTTCCAGGGTGCAACTGGGCTGGGCAGCGCTGCTACCGGACTCGATATAGTCTATTGCAAAAGTCATTGGCATCAGATTTAAGGCGCAGAGGAAAAGGAGGTATAACAGAAGGTTTGTTCTGGTACGTCCTTTCATACCGCGTGTCCAGAAACACTTCGAGTGCAGGATGTCGAGGCACGGAGCGAACTCTTAAGTGATATTGAAGGCCCAAGAACAGACGTCTTTTTCCAAGAGAGTATTCATTAGATTCAGCGTAGAGACTGGGAACTGGAGAGGTCCGGAAAGCCCCCGTTGCAAGTCGTAGTCCCAGGTGGTGGACAGGATCCAAGATCCGAAGAAGAGACGGCCGTGCTGAGCCGTACACCATGCAACCGTAATCTAATTTCGATCGAACAAGGCACTGATACAAACGCAGCAGGCACCTTCTGTCACTACCCCAGGACTTGTGAGAAAGAACTTTTAAAATATTCAATGCTAGCAGGCATTTCTTTTTTAGTTGCAAGATGTGACTACGGAAGCTAAGTTTCTTATCAAAAATAACCCCTAAAAATTTATGCTCAGGATGTACGTTTAGGGTCTGACCTCCCAAAATTAGAGTGGGTTCTGTAATGATACCCCTTCGAAGAGAAAACAGAACACAGACTGTTTTCTCTGCTGAGAAACGGAAACCATTCTCATCTGCCCAACGTGTCATTCCATTAATACCTAGTTGAACTTGGCGTTCACAAATAGCTAAATTACACGAAGAGCAGGAAATTTGTACATCATCAACATAAAGTGCATAGGAGAGAGATCGGGGAAGAACCTGTCTAAGAGAGTTCATTTTGATCAGAAACAAAATAACACTCAGCACCGACCCTTGGGGAACACCATTCTCCTGGACAAACGTTTCAGAAAGTGTCGTGCCCAGCCTCACTTGGAACGAGCGCTCATCGAGGAAGCTCTTGATAAGAGCTAGCATTTTCCCACGAATTCCAGCTGAAACTAAATCACTTAAAATTCCGTACCGCCATGTGGTATCATATGCCTTCTCAATATCGAAAAACACCGATAAACAATGTTGTCTGTTAACAAAGGCATCCCTGACTGTTTTTTCTAGGCGAACAAGGTGATCAACAGTTGATCGCCCCGTCCGATATCCACATTGAAATTTGTCGAAGAAGTTTTTCTGCTCTAAGAAATACACCAATCTAGAGGTCACCATTCGTTCAAACGTTTTTCCAAGGGAACTGGTTAGTGCAATGGGTCTGTAGCTGGAAGGTAATGATGGATCCTTTCCAGGCTTTAGCAAAGGAATCACAATTGCCCTTTTCCAGAGAATGGGATAAGCTCCACTGCTCCATACACAGTTAAAAAATGTTAAAATGGTATCTATTGTTGCAGGATGTAAATGCTGAAGCATACTGTAATGAATAAGGTCTGGACCAGGGGACGAACTCTTTCCCTTGCCAAGGGCGAGCATCAGTTCCACAGGGGTAAAAGGTTGATTATAAGCCTCTTTAGAACCTCCAGTACATTTTATTGGTGCTTTCTCTTTGGCAGCCTTGTATTTTAGAAAGGTGTCTGAATAATGGTCAGATCCCTGAGACAGACTGGAAGTGTTCACCGAGAATATTTGCCTGCTGTTCTAGTGTGGGAACACTACTGCCATCTAATGTAAAGAGAGGGATGGTAAATGCACGGTAATCCCCTCTAATTCTATGGACCCTGTCCCATACGACTTTTACACCTGTGGAACTGTTGACTGAGGAAGCATACGACATCCAGGTGGTTTTTTTTTATTGGCGTCTTACACAGCGGGCCTTAGCACGTAGCTTTTTAAAATTAATGACATTTTCAACTGTTGGGTAACGGCGCACTATTGTCCATGCACAGTTTTGCCGCTTACGAGCTAGGCTACACTCCTCATTCCACCAAGGCTTTGGTTTTGATGGTAAGCGTCCTGATGTTTTTGGAATAGAGCGCTGTGCTGCTTGGACAATTACATTAGTCAGGACTTCACAGGCTTCATTAACATTTAAGCTAGCTAGTGTGTCTGGGTGCAACTCTGACTCCTTTTTAAAAGTGGCCCAGTCAGCCTTTTCCAACTTCCAACGCGGAGTTCGAGTTTGTAATGACTTAAAAGAGACTGTGCTTTTTAAAACAATGGGAAAGTGATCGCTACCATAGGGATTCTGATCTACACTCCATGAAAAGTCCGGCAGCAACGAGGCACTACCAATGGAGAGGTCGATGGAGGTCGATGATAGGGATGAGGTGCTAAAATAAGTTGAAGTACCAGTATTAAAAAGACAAAGGCTTCGAGAAGTTAAAACTGATTCGATTATTTTCCCACGAACATCAGTTCGATTCCCACCCCAAAGGGTATTGTGGGCATTAAAATCCCCCATCAAAAGAAAGGGCTTTGGAAGTTGATCTAAAAGAGAGTGAAGTTCTGCACTTGTTATAGCTTGTGAGGGTGATAAATATAGTGAACAAACAGAAATGGCTTTATGTACTAGAACACGCACTGCCACTGCTTCTAAAGAAGTGTGTAAGGGTATGGCCGTACAAGCAGCCAGCCTTGGAACTACTATCGCTACTCCTCCAGATGAAATGGAAGCATTTAGGCGGTCCTTCCGGAAGACATTAAAATTTCGGAGGAAGTTTGTATGTGTGGCATTTAAATGTGTTTCTTGTAAACACAGGGCTGCAGGTTTGTGTTCCTGCAGAAGATACTCAACGTCGTCAAGGTTAGTAAGCAATCCCCTGCAATTCCATTGAAGGAATGTTGCAGCCATGTGTTGGAGATTGTTACTTTGGGGGTGTTATTTGTTGTTTACTTTTATGGCGGGCCTTGGGAGTCTGCCACTCCATATCTTCTGTGTCAGACGCATGAGAGGAGGCCTGGGTACTCTCATCCATAGGTTCTGACTCCTGTGGCGAGACACTTTCCAGAAGATGTGGAAAGACTCTGGCCACGAGGCGTCAGGCGTCGGCCACGACCACCTCCAGCCAAAGAGGCGGCGGAGGTGCCAGGCAGGGAGGCGCTGGAGGCTTCCTGTTCCTGCCCTTTGGGTGCTGGAGTGGCACAGGAACCATGCCGCTCCTTGGATGCGGATGTCCTCTCCTGAGAGCGTGGGCCCCTCTCCCTTGAAGGGGATCGCGGGCTACGGACAGGCTTGGCCGTTGCCGACCCATCCTGTGAAGGGGATGCCGTCTGTGCTCCCTCGCCACTACCTGGGACAGACTGCTGCCCCGTGAGAGCGGGAGGGGTGGTCGTCTGGCTGGAGGAGGCAGTAGCTCCCCCAGCCGATACTGCACGCCCGGGCAGCTGAATTTTCAGCTTGGGCGAGGGGGACTGCTGTGGCTTCCGATAGTCCAGAAAGGACGTCTGGGTAGCCACAGCAACCTTCAGTGGTGCATGTCCCCGCTGCACCACCTGCGCATAGCCGCCCTTCCGCAAGAAAGCGAAACGGCGACGTGCCTCTTGGTATGTCAAGTTTTCTTTTACTTTGAGTGCCAAAACTTCTTTTTCATCTTTCCATACCCTACATGATCTGGAGTATGCCGGGTGGGCCTCGTTGCAGTTTGCGCACTGCGCGCTGTTTGTGCAAGAATCTGTCTTGTGGTCGGTTTTACTGCATTTCGCGCATGTGGCTTTCCCGCGACAGTTCTGGGAGCCATGTCCGTACCTCTGACACTGGAAACATCTCCGGGGGTTAGGGATATACGGCCGAACCCTGCAGCGGAGGTATCCGGCCTTGACAGATTCAGGAAGTGTGGTGGCTTCAAATGTTAGAACGATGTGTTTCGTTCTTATTTCCTGCCCGTCACGTCGCATGCAGATACGCCTTGCGGCCACGACTCCTTGGTCAGAAAGACCTTCAGCAATTTCATTGTCTGTTGTCTCTAGAAGGTCTTCCTCAGAGATTACTCCCTGGATCGTATTCAGTGTGCGATGTGGCGTGACTGATACCTTATGGTCGGACACTGAACGCAGTGCAAGGAGCGCCGTACTCTGCTCGCTGGTCTCAATTTCTACCAGAAGGTCGCCAGAAGACATTTTTTTGGCTTTGAAGCTCTTTCCCACAACACTTTCAAGTACTTTTGCAACGAGGAAAGGCGATAATTTTGAGAGCTGTTTGTCACTTTCGGAGTGAATAACCAAAAACTTTGGGTACTTGGAATGGATACATGGAGTCTTGTCTGGGATGAAAACTTCGGTGCGGACTCTTTTGGGAGGCCGATCAGGTTGGTTTGACTTGGAACCCATGAAGATGGGGAGGTTTTCAGAAACTGTGGCGCACCGCCCACCACCGAGCCCAACAAGGGGTAGGTAGCACCCCATAGCAAGTATGGCTTGGCTGGGTATGCTACTCTACCAGTGCTACCCAGTAACTATAACCAAGTGTGGTTCAAGAAAGGTATCTGTCGCCACCCAAGGTTAGCCCTTGCCGCCTAAGAAGGTGAAAAAGGAAGGAAGAGAGTGTAGAGGAAAAGAAAAAGGAGGTGGAAGGAAAAGTGAAAGAAGGAAGAACAGGGTAGAAGAGGCGACTGACTGAATCATCCTGGTCGGGCCAAGCCAGGACACCCGTCTACGAGAAGCAGGGGCCGAAGCGGTGTATTGCCTCGCCCGGGGGGCCCCGAAGGGTCCAAACAAACCCCGGGCTCAGCTCAACCGCAAGGATCCCCTTTTCCCCGGACACGGGTACGCCACGCACAGCCAGACGTGGGTGGGCGAACCCACATGGCTCGGGGTTCGTAGTGACGCCACTCACCAAGCACCTACTATGAAGTAGGTGCCCCCTGCGTGCGGGTATGGTGGCCCACGTGGCTGGGGTCCGTGGTGACGCTACTCACCAAGCACCTAGCACCTAAGGTGCAGGCGCCCCCTGCGGAGCTCGGGGTCCGTGGAGACGCCACTCTCCAAACACCTGCTTTCACAGGTGTCCCCTGCGGGGCCCCAACCCCTTCCTTTTCCGCCTTTGCCTGCCCACCCACCCGCCTGTCCCCATGTTCCAAAAATTTCCGCCGCTAGGACCTGGAGCGAGTACGCAGCCTAACCGCTCATTTACACTGGAAGCGGATCCGCGTTCGCAAAGCGGTTGCGAACGCGGTTGTAAAAAGATCCAGCACAATTACACGCGCACTTGATGTCATCGAGTGCGCGTGGAATTGTACTGGATCTTCATACAACCGCGTTCGCAACCGCTTTGCGAACGCGGATCCGCTTCGAGTGTGAATGCGCGGTAAGCGCTCATCTGTGACGGATAATTAGCGCGAGGATGGAGTTCTCTGCGTCGGGGAAAAAAGAAAAACAGCCTTACATAACACCATTCGCGCACAATTAGTAATAATGGTAAAAACAAGTGACCTAGAGGCAATAACAAGCATTTTGAACGGAGGAAAGAATAATCTAGCCCTAACGAACAAAGAAACGAACTTACTTTGGAACGACCGTGCCACGATCTTCGCTTTTGAGCAGATTCGACGTAGTTCCACGGCTCACAGTCGCTTCCTTCTTTTTCGGACAGATTTGAAACTAAGGTGAACTCCACGCATCAAGACTAATCAGAAAATTTACCTTAAGACAAATATATGAAACACACACGGCCAGCACGACCGGCGAAACGTGCAAAACAAGGTTGTGGATTGGATTGGATTGGATTGCATTCGTAGGCAATTATGGATGCCTAGGGACTTTACGGAGGCTATGTGCGCGGATCTTCAACACGCTTGCAATAAAACGATCAGCAAAACGCAATAAACAACTATTAGCAGACACAGTAATAATAAATTATTGAGCATGTCAACATTGCCACAATATAAGAAATGCGATCCTGAACAGGTAGCAAAGAATTAAATACGAGACTAACCACACAATGTGTCCAAACGAATTCAGCAGACATACAAGTTCCTAAAAAAACACCCTCTCCGGTCGCGGGTCTGGTCGATATTGTGAACGCGCGGTGCTGCAGACCTTGTGGTCGGTGGTTCCGATCCCGGTAGAGTTAAGTCTTTGTTTTTATGATGTTTTTATTTGTTTTATTGTTTTAAATATTTTCTTGGTTTTCTGCAGTCACCGGCCCTCTACTTTAGGGTAAACATCACGCAGAGTGTGAAAATAGACAGTGCGAGCCCAAGTTAGAGTTGATGCAATGCACAAACCGTGGCTCTCTTGTTTTGCCGGGATAATTCGCTCCCTCCGTGCTAATTGGTGGGTCAGTGTAGTAGGCAAACAGCGCAAGTCCTTTCAACGAAGTAAGGAAGGTAATAACAATGGGAATATTGAGAGAAAAATGAGAAAATGTGTAAGTGGTCAAACTGCCACAGTAATGCAGCCAAAGTCTGTCTGAAGGCGGTCATCTTTACCCACTATTGAAACGAAAATACCGCTATTTTAAGGCAGTTATTTACCTGAGCTCATAGTGCGCTACGTATTAAGCACATCTCTTAATTTTCTGACTTCCGGAAAGTAGTACTGAATTTTGTTCTGGTACATTCTGGTTTTACTTATCGAGGTTGCACTGCGCAGTTTTACTTTTTTATTAGGCCTAGACATGTTTTTATTTCTGATATCCAAGAACAGTGCGGATCATTAAACTAGCTTTCAGAAACGGTATCGTTCGGTGTTATAACGTTTGTTTCGTAGCGTCAAGGGGTCACATTCACAAACCCGGCAGTGTGAACATCCACAACGCATTAATGTTTCTCGTTTTTTCCTGCTAAAAAGAAAAAAATAAGTTTTTATATTTCCGTTTTTTTTTTGTTGCGGTATGTCGAATAACATAAGTTATCGGGAGAAAGATCGTCTGGCTATGTGAGCAATTGAAATATTTCTGTTAGATAATCGTAACTACTGTAGGGGTCGCTAACCATGTGTTACCGGGGTTAACTTGTGTCTCCCGAGATGGCGCTAGCTGTGCGTCCGCATGTATATAATTAAGAGAAGGTTCGAGAATAAAGTTTCAGTTCTGGTTCCGAGAGTCAGTCACCGCTGTCGTCCGTCTATCTCTCGCCCGATACCGCCCGCCCACGCGGCGCCGAACATGGTGTCAGAAGCGTGCTCACGTCTGCCGCTCTCACGCGAGGCCTAGTTTTCGCCGACGCGCCGGCTTTCGCTTCGTCGACGCTGCTTCACCGGACGCCTTCGCCGGGAAAGTTTTCGGCGCTCACCGTCACCATGCCTGACGACGACCAGTCTGCTCAGCGGCCCGTCCCTCCGGTCCCACCGGGCATCGTGCCTCTCCGCCCGCCGCCGCAGTTCGACTTTGACACCCCCAGCGCCTGGCCCACGTGGCTGCTCCAGTACGAGGATTACTCTTACGCCACGGGCCTCTACGCTGCCACCCCCGAGGTTCAAGTGCGGTCCATGCTTTATTGCATGGGTCCCCAAGCCAGGGTGATCCTTGCTTCCACCACGCTGAGAGAGACCGACTTCAAGGACGTCGCCGCGGTCAAGCAAGCGTTCACGGCCCACTTCGTGCACCCGCCGAACGAACTTTACGAGTCGGCTCGCTTTCACCGTCGGGTCCAGCAACCGGGTGAGACAGCAGACGCTTTTCTCACCGCGCTCCGCACTATGGTGAAAAAGTGCAACTATCAGTCCCCGGACATCGAAGAGCGGCTCGTCCGGGACCGTTTCTTGGTCGGCCTGTTAGACCGCAAGCTGTCCGACAGCCTGTGTCGGAATCCACGACTGACCGTGCAAGAGGCGCTCACGCACGTTCGACAGCAGGAAGACGCCGACAACGAGCGCGAAACACGTGACTCGGCAGAGTCCGCCCCGCTCGCCGTAGACGCGGCCCGTATGCGAAGACGGAAGACGCCTGTGCCGGCTTCGACGGAACAAGCCCAGTCAGCTGTGCCAGTTCTGCGGCCGCGCGGCGCACCCGCGCAAAGACTGTCCTGCACGACGCGCATCCTGCAACTACTGTCAGAAGACAGGGCACTTCGAGACCGTCTGCCTCAAAAACGAAACGGGCCAGCGAAAGGACTGCACCTAAACCGTCGGCCACACTCCATCGAGCTGCATGCCGTCGCAGAGGAGCGCCCAAACGCCAAGTTTGTGGAGGTGCTCGTCAACGGCCGCCCACTTGCGTTCAAGGTGGACTCGGGTGCCGAGGTTACTGTCGTGCCCAACACCTTCGTCGGAGTTCCCTCCAAGCTGCAAGACCCCGAGGGTGAGCTAAAAGGTCCTGCCAATCACAGCCTACCAGTCCTAGGCACCTTCGTTGCAACACTCTCGTGGCGCGGCAGGTCCGTTAAGCAGCGGCTCTACGTACTGGCGACCAAGACCGTCCCGTTGCTGGGTTTCCCAGCAATTCAGGCCTTGAGGGTCTGCCAGTTCCTCGACTGCGTCTCGAAGCCTCCGGAGCCTTCTGGGGACTTGTCGCTCGACCCCAACCTCTTCCGTGGACTCGGAACACTCCAGGAGGAGTACACCATCCGCCTGCAGCCAGGCTCGACACCGTTTTCCTTGAGTGTGCCCCGACGCATTCCGCTCTCGCTCCACAACGTCGTCAAGGCAGAGTTGGACAAGCTCGAAGCCGACGGCGTTATCCGTCGCGTCGACACTCCTACGGACTGGTGCGCCGGGTTGGTCGTCGTTCCCAAGGCTACCGGTGGCTACAGGCTCTGCGTAGACCTCACTCGACTTAACAAGGTGATCCTTCGGGAGCGTCACCTACTGCCGACCGTAGAACAATGCCTCGGGCTGCTTGGGGAGGCGACTGTGTTCTCCAAGTTGGACGCGACGTCGGGCTTCCACCAAGTCAAGCTGGCACCATCGTCGCAGGAGTACACCACGTTCATCACCCCGTTTGGCCGCTACTGTTTCCTCCGGCTGCCGTTCGGGATCGCATCTGCACCAGAGTTCTTCCAACGGCAGATGTCCCGGATCCTCGAGGGCCAAGCGGGTGTGGTGAACATCATCGACGACATCCTAGTCTTCGGCAAGACCCGCTCGGAACACGACTGTCGTCTCCGGGAAGTCCTCGACCGACTGGCGAAAGCGGGAGTCACGCTCAACCGCAAGAAATGTACCTTCGCTTCGAGCAGCGTGAAGTTCCTCGGAGTCATCGTCAGTGCCCAAGGCATCTTCCCGGATCCTGACAAAGTGGAGGCTATCCAAGCTATGGCTGCGCCTGAAGATACCGCCGGCGTTCGTCGTCTTTTGGGCCTGGTCAATCATATTGGCCGCTTCCTACCTCACGTTTCGGAGGTGACGGCGCCGCTCCGCGCACTGCTGCTTAAGAACGCTGTGTGGAACTGGGGCCACGCTCAACAGTCGGCCTTCTCCAGGTTAAAGCAGCTGCTCTGCTCGGACCTCTGCGTTGCGCGGTATAACGCCACCTACAAGACTGTCGTCTCAGCTGATGCCAGCTCCTTCGGGCTTGGGGCCGTGCTCCTACAAGAGCAACCTTCAGGTGAACGTCGGGCTGTCGCTTTTGCTTCCCGTGCGCTTACCCCTACAGAACAGCGCTACAGCCAAACGGAGAAGGAGTCCCTTGCTGTGACCTGGGCTGTGCTCAGATTCGACCAGTACCTCCGTGGGCTCAACTTCACCGTCGAGACCGACCACCTGCCTCTTGTCGCCCTGCTCGGTGGAAAGGACCTGGAGCTGCTGCCGCCTAGGATTCAACGGATGCGCATCAAGCTGATGCGATACCAGTTTGGTCTCCAGCATGTGCCGGGCAAGCTCATCGCCACGGCCGACACCCTTTCCCGAGCACCCTGCAGCGGAAGCTCCTCACCTACGGTCCGGTCTATGGAGCTCTTTGTCAACGAGATCGTCAGGGGCATTCCTCCTCCCTTCGCTACCCGGCTGGAGGAAGTTCGACAGCGCCAGGCGGAGGATGGAGAGTGCTCCTCAGTCGTTCGCTTCTGCCAGGAGGGTTGGCCGGACAGGAGGAAGCTACCCCCGAACTTGGTACCTTACTGGAAGGAGAGGGGCCGACTGACAGTTTCCGAGGGACTACTCCTGCTAGACTGCCGCCTGGTGATTCCTGCTGCTCTGCGCCCCAGTATCCTGGCCCTTCTACACGACGGCCATCAAGGACTCAGGCGCTGCAAGGAGCGAGCAAGAGAGAGCGTTTGGTGGCCCAATTGCGCCCTCCACATCGTGGATCTGGTCACCGGCTGCGAGAAGTGCGCAGAGACGAGAGTCGTGCGGCCGGAGCCGCTAATCCCGACGACAACGCCCGACCGACCATGGCAACGTCTGGGCATAGACCTCTTCCAGCTGAAGGGACGGGAGTATGTTCTGGTTGTGGACTACTATTCACGTTTCCCGGAGGTGGTCTCCCTGGGCTCCACGTCTGCCTCTGCTGTCATCGCAGCGATCAAGAGCTGTTTCGCACGGCACGGCATCCCCGATGTAGTCCGGACCGACAACGGTCCCCAGTTTTCTTGCCAGGAATTTAAGGACTTTTCATGGGTCTATGGCTTCAGGCACGAGACCAGCAGCCCTCGATATCCTCAAAGCAACGGGGAGGTGGAGCGTATGGTCCGTACAGTGAAGGACCTCCTCCAGAAGAGCGATGACCCCTACCTGGCATTCCTCACCTACCGGGACACTCCTGGGGTTTCCGGCGTGTCACCTGCCCAGCTGTTGATGGGTCGACGGCTCCAGACACGGCTACCTGCGTTGCCGGGACGACTTGCACCAACACAGCCTAGCGACAAGACCTTCAGAGCCCGGGATGCGAGGGACAAAGCACGCCAGGCTCGTGATTTCCATCGCCGGCACAACGCCCATTCGTTGAGCCCTCTGAAGCCAGGCGATACAGTCTGGGTGACCGATGCCAACTGCCGAGCCCAAGTTCTCAGCCCGGCCCAGCGGCCCCGTTCGTACATCGTCGAGACTCCAAGGGGTACGCTCCAGCGGAACCGGAGACACTTGGTGCCGTTCACGCCTCAAGAGAGCCAGACTCCCCACCTGCTTCGGAGCAGTCGCCAGGTCTTCGACCCCAAGTCGTGTCGACTGAACGTCGACCAGCGGCGCAGTCTCCGCGACCCCGACCGGAAGCAGCCTTACCAGCGGAGTCGTCAACTGCGGGCTGCTCACCGCAAGGAGGAGTCGCAAGGACTCGTTGTGGTCGCGTGGTCAAGCCGCCACGACGGCTCAATTTGTGAACTTGTTGTTTTGGTCTTCCAGGAGGGGAGATGTAGGGGTCGCTAACCATGTGTTACCGGGGTTAACTTGTGTCTCCCGAGATGGCGCTAGCTGTGCGTCCGCATGTATATAATTAAGAGAAGGTTCGGGAATAAAGTTCAGTTCTGGTTCCGAGAGTCAGTCACCGCTGTCGTCCTATCTCTCGCCCGATACCGCCCGCCCACGCGGCGCCGAACAACTACCACAGAGGACAGTCGATTGCTGAATGAAATAGCATATTTTCACACTCAATTAAAATCACCAATACCATGATCTGAGGAGAGTTATGTACCTCTCGTGGCGTCGTAAGCAATAAACACATCTCTTACTTTTTCTAGTTTCTGGAGAGTAATGTTTATTGTTGTTTTTGTAGCTCAAAGGGCGTGCTCATTCCTGCCACGTTTATTTTTCATTCGGAGGCTCTGAGCCAAACACGTGCGTATACACCGCCGGGCCGTAAGTATACTACATCAAATTAAACTAGATTCCTAAAAAAGTATTGTTCGCCGTTGTAAAAAATTTTTTTCGTGGCGTACGTGTTTAGATTTTTAATGTCCTGAATTTGTTTTCCTCACCGCATTGTTCTTTCTCTCGTTTTCGCGGTAAAACATGTCAGCCTTGCCATCCTGGGATCAAATACGCCAGCGTCGGCAGTCATTCACGAAGGATTTATCAACGCAAACATTTCCCCTCGCTATTCATGCTATTCATGCCGCAGTTCGTCAGAATCTCAACGACTTAACTGCATAATGAAAACGGCAAAAAAAGGAAAAAAATGTTGGTTAGTAAACGGAACTTCCACGGCGGGGCTCGCCAGCGTGAAGAGCAAAGCGCAAATACCGATGTCGGCCAGTTACTGAACTTTGATGTAAATACTGGTCAGCAAAGACAGCAAAAGCACGATTCCGGCCAGTCACTGTAACCTCTGCTGGACTGGCCAGTGAGTAAGACGAAACGCCGACGCCGGCCGGGGCCGGTAGCTCACCGGCGCCCATGGCCGGGCGCCGCCATCCTGTTACAGGACCGGCCGGCGTAGTCCCGATACCGGCCGACGCGGTGTGCTACCTGGGCACATGCATTTCACTCAAGAAAAACTGCTTGCTTATCGTTTTTGAGTCCGTCTGCACATTTTGTCATTTTAAAACATGCCCTTTTTTAGGCTTAATCACTATTCTGCTGCAAGATGATTGCCTTTGTTCATGTATACTCGTCAGTGCACTAGCTTTTTCTCTTGTTTTGTTTGCGGTTCATTGGATATCTGTAAAGTAAACCTAATGAGAGTCCACATAAGTCATGTCCTGCATCTAATTTGTCTGTTGCTTATCAACATATACATTTATTGCTCTGCATTTTGGCAATACGCTTTTTCGCTAGGATACAGAACACGCAAGCCAGATAAGGTCAGTGCACAAAACATGAAACTGACAACTTCGGAACAATATTGAGATAACGTATTAATGCGTGAGCATTAGAAGCCCCATTTCGAAGAAAAACCCGCGTGGTCGACGTCGTCGGCGTAGTGTTTTGCGCACTGGGGTAAGCGATGTAGTTAAAAAAAGACTTACAAAAAAGTTATACTTTGCATGACTTCTGTAGAATATACCTTGAGGGTCACATCCACAGGCTTCCCATAGACCTCCCACATGTCCCGTGTAGCAACACAGAGCGCTCCCTTAGCGTGTGGCATCCCTACAGAAGCCCGCACAATGTCGTACGTGTCCTATAGGATCCTAGGCTCTATCCCCACAGGCTGCGGGGTACCTAGAGCAACCAACATAATTTCCTAAATGTCCCATAAAAGCCAGGGTTCTATCCCCATAGACGCTGTGGTTTACCTAAAGAACCCCCACAGGTTGTGTGGGTTACCCAAAGGAGCCCTTACAGGGTGTCTGGGTTACCCAATGGACTCCACACAGTAGCCCACATGTCCCATAGGCCCACGGGCCTGACCCCACAGAGATTTTAGGACACCCATACAACTCCATGGGTGCCCCATAGAGACCTCTAGGAACCCACACAAATTTTCTGTTGATGATCTGTGGGCTTTTGGACCAGGAACTCCCGCCATCTCCTCGATTCCCGCTCCTGGCCGCAATGCCTCATTAAACTGCGACCCCGAAGCACCGTCGATTTTCTTGGTGCGCGTTGGGGCAACGAAAAGCCGCACCGGGTGGGTGCGCTTCGTTGATCGAGGACGTGCGGTGCGCACCGGTGCACTTGATCGAAGACGATGGGGCGAACCTCGCGGCCCCGGTCCGTACTGGTGGGGATGATCGAGGATGCTATGAGATTTCTAGACCGTAGACAGCTTGCTTTGCCCTGTCATGTATGTTGGTCATATGAACCCAGGAGGGAAAAACCGCTCTTTAATTATGGTTTGGTTTATTCTAAGATGGTAAGAAGGGGGCATACTAATCAGTGATTCAAACTCTATTTTCAAGTCCTGCCAACATTCAGCTCATGTTACAGGTATGGTGGGACACCCACCATACCTGTCAGCCTCAGCCGCTGAAGCCTTCTGAAGCAAATAAGAAATGTGAAACGATACCTCGCAAGTCATGGGGAAGAAACAAAAACCAAGTGTCGGCAGTTACACCTAACAGTCAAAAGATATCACAGAATCTGAAGCATAGTTTTAACCACCCAAATATCGATGTTGTTTTTTCGGCTCCCCAGCTCTCGGGCTTACGTAAAACGCTACCGCTAAACCGAAAGTTAATAGAGGCTGGACAAAAAAACATAATATCTCTTACATACCTTACTCAGAAGGAGTGGTTTATTTCTTCCCCCTTCCATGCGGCAAACTTTACATAGGTAAAACATAGGTAAAACAGAAAAAAGGTTACATAGGTAAAACAGAAATATGTGTTAACAACCGATTAAGTGAACACTAAAAATCCGAATAGCTAACGTAGGACATCTAGGCGTCCTCTTCCGTGATTAGGGACGCCCTAACAACTTAAAAAAATACTCCGTAATGAGCAAGAATCATCACCCATTTACAAAACATAAATAACAAGTATCGCAAAGCTCAGTGACACATGCGTCAGTGATCCTTTTATATCACACTCCGAGAAGGAGTTCTAATACCCAAACCCTACTCGTAGGTGACAAGTGCGTGACACATTGAAATGCTTTAGCATAGGACGAGACACCACGCAGATTAAGATTTGTCTGACTTATCAGTAGAGAAAAAACAACCGTGTGATTACAATTTTTTACCGTTGTAAAGAAAGAAAACAAACATACAAACCAGAGCTGATAGTCAGTTTGACGGGTGAGGTTCCTTTTTGCCGCTGTGCGTTTGTTTTGAGTGTTTGAGTTATCTTGTGAGCTGTCATAGGTCATAAATAGCCAACCAACAAACAAATCAAGAGGAAATTGTTGCCCATGCGGTAAGAGCTTGTTCACGGCCTCCACAACAGCACCGACAAAAAAAGAAACAGGAAAAACAGATTTGCTCGTGGAGAGTGCTCTTTTTGATGTTTTGTCAAAAACAACCGCCTGAATAATCGGAACTTCACTCTCCAGACTCTACTATCGCGCGACTCTGCGCGTCCATTGCAGTTCCAATCAGATACAGCTTGGTATTTCTTAAAGCACAATTCACTCAAAGTTAACCGTTTTGTTTCTAAAACTGTTGATTTTTATATAGAATAATGTAACTAGAGACATAAGAGCATTTTTTTGAGACAAACCAACGGAGTAAGATTGCATATAATTTAATATATGAATACTAGACGGCGAGCAAGTGTCCTAAATTGCGTCTTTGGAGCATCGGAACGCAAAAAGTGGCCCGCCAATCAAAAGGCAACATAAGCAACGCGTAGAGAACGCGCGATGACGAAGAACCAAAGTTTACGCTTTCATTGGTTGAGGTCGGCGGGAAACAATCGCACGTGGGCGCATACAGGGGGTAAACAAACGCACGAGATGCTCCAGAAGCAGACGAACTTGCGCGCGGTACAAAATGCAATGGTTAAAGACAGCCTAAGTGAATCGGAAATTAGCATATTTAATTCCTCGTTTCTAAAACAGTCATCCAGATGTTCTAAAATTAATAGAAAAAAGTATCTCAATATAGCATCATAAACTGTGTAAAGTGATATTTGTGATGTGTCATACGTAATAAATGTTGTTTACCGATTTATTTCCACATAGCATTGATTTAAAGGGGTGATTCAACGAATTTCATACTTTGCGTAAACGCCGTGTACGACGAATCTATGACGTCAATGACCCACGCAACAGGTGTTCGTTTATCACCACACGCAACTGAAGCCGCAGAAAAAAATAGGGAAAAACGAGCAGCGTTCCCCCCAACTCGCAGCCAGAACAAGCGGTCGCGTGATCTGGAGCGGATCATATGCCGCAATGTTGATCAAAGCCACGCGCTGGGGTTGGCAAGACACAGGACACGCGCTGAGTTCCAGACATTGTTACGGTTCGGCTATTGTGGTGATTGCGGCGATGGGACACGGACTACTACCACGAGCCCGAATGGAATGCTTACGCAATGCTCGGGTCCAGTCTATGAGCCGAATTCAAATATTGTCACTGGAAGGTACTGCGACCCCCGGCTACATCATTAAATGTTGCGAAGACAAGATTGAAGGAAAACGCTCTCTTTTCTCCTTGAAATTACACCGCAAGAAGGTTTTTTTTTTGGTCAGTGGTGTCGTGTGTGAGTATACTTGTCACCGACCGGTGCCAGTAAGCTCGTGTAAAGTGCAAATCATTCTATGCGAATATCGTTACATTGCCTTTTTAAGCATTGTCAATGTATTTTCTAGTACTTTTCTTTATTCACGCCACTCTATATATATCACGTGCAGTTTTTGTGTCATTTGTGAACATAATAATGATAATAATAATATTATTAGTATTAATATGAATATAAGAGTCGTGTTGGTTACTGCTAAGATTTTTTTTAATTTGTATCACTTGTTCTCTTTACTGCTAGCTGATACGGTGCAATAGAGTGATTCGGCCTCGTCAAGCCGAATGCATCTGACTTTTGCCCTGTTCTACGGATAGCTTGCATCCAAATAAAAACAACCACAAGAAACCTCACCATTCTTTTATATTTCACCATGTCTATTAGGCTGAGCAAATGCCACATGCAAATGCTGCGAGGTCACCGAAGCCTTGAGTTTTTTGTTTTTTTTAAACATTTAGTTGGACAATTCGTTTGAACTTCACTCTAAAACAAAGGTCTTTGAGCTCACTTTTTGCATATCACGGGGACATCCATTCATGGCATACAATGCGATGTGCGCGGGAATGTTGAGCAAGTGAAACGTCATTTGCTCATTACTTTCACGCTCATTGAACTTTTTTGGTCTAGTCATATGCCGAGCTTCGCCATTCGCAGGGATCTTTCTCATTGTCGCCATGGTTAGCTCCCTAACTGTTCGGCATGAAAGTCCACTCACAGTCTTTGTTTAGAGTGTGACTTCAATGCTTCAATGTTTATTCTTTTTCTATCAGCCTATCTCTCGGACTATCCATTTTATTTATTTCTTGATCTTTTTAGTTAATATTTGTTTTTATTAACGCTATGGCGCAATACTTCGAATTTCTTTTAATGACAAAGCAACGGGACGTCAAAACTCCAGCCGAATTTCAAAGTAAAGAACACATTAATCATCAAACCTTTTCATAGCATCAAAATTTTTTTTGTACACCTTGGTGCGGGGAAGTTTTAGTAATTGTGAAACAGTAATCCTAACGTGTGCACTGAGAGTCAAAGCTGTAAGCTGATGAGCGATTAACTGAGTGATATTTGACTAAATTATATTTAGAAGTATCGTTCGATGCTAGCTTCCTACTGGCGTTCATTAATTAAAAAATAATGGCTGCCGTTTATTTAAAATTTTAAAATTTCTACTTTACAAATGGTAGAAGGTAAGAAGTAAATTATAGCTGATGAAGACAAAAATCTGCGCGACTTGGGAATTTATATATAAAACTTACTGCGCAAACATCCAACACGGAGATATAAAACACCCCACAACGCTTCTGGCCGTCAAGGGAAGATTAATTGTACCATTGACGATTATTTTATGTGTCAGAATTGGCATTTCTGGTATTTATACTAGGCTTCATGACCATTAAGCATCAGTTAGAGGTCAGCGCTCTGGAGTGATATTTCTATTCAAGTACAAACCAAAAGATGAAACTTACCATGGTTGCGACAATTACAAAACAAATTGCAAACAAAAATTAGGATTGCTTCTCGTAATGAACACTGTTTCTTTCCTTTTTCGAAAACAAAAAGAAATTAACAACTACTAATATACGAAATGTCTATATGTATAGACTGATTTTTTACCTGTCATCAATTCGTAAAAATATTAAGGCTTATTTCTGATACTACAGAACTGGAAACAAATTCGTTTGTACACTAATCACGTCATCGATTTTATACCGCATAGTAGGAAACACGTTCTGGATTACAAAGGTACAGGATAACTTCATAAGATCTTCGAAATACTTATTTTTCTCGTAAATTTGGTATATTCCTAACTCAACAACTATATCCTTAAAGCAATACTTTAATATAAAACCCAATGTGTGCTTATACGTTATGCACTAATTTATAAAGCTTGGATTAAATTTGTATTCTGATCTATGTGTACAAAACAGGCATATTTCGCCGAAAATTGAATTGTTACTGCCACAACAACGCATCCGACAAATATAATATCTACCACAATAATCATTGTTAAGAGGTAAATGTTTTGAGCTATATAACATTTTGGATAATTTTATTCCAACGTAATATTAATTTATCTGTATGCAAAGTAAAAATTAGGATATCGTTCAAATTAAAAAAAAAATGCTGAGACTTACAAATTCCAGTGAATCATTGCCGTTTGTGATACATTAAGCGCGTGTGAATCTTGGCGGTGCACGAAAAGCACTTGCGCTACAGGAGGAAGGCTGGTGGAGGCAAAATGCGGACAATAAGCAAAGAAAAGATGGCACTGATGCGTTGAAGTTACATGCATCGTAACGTCCCCCAAAAAAACGTAGCGTGATTTTTAATTTTGTAAATAAAATAATTTTGTGTATTTTATGATCGCTTAGCATGTTTCTAAGTAGTGCTGTGATTTCATTTTTACTAACTGCAAATTTAATAACTCAAAAAGAATTAAAGCCTGCATTTTCCTTGGCAATCAAATTAATAGAACTTTGACAATGTACGGTGCATAATTATATCTGAACGATGCGTATTTTTTAACAATCCATTTGGCCGATGTTTGGTGTAAAGCTCGGTGCATCTAATTGTGTCAGTGCCACAGCAATTTCGTATAAGGGGTGTTGGAACTTATCAAGCTCGAAGAATTCAGTTTTAGTTAGCGCTTTTATTAAACTGTCCTTTTCTGGGGTGAAAAAAATATTTTATTTTATTTCGTCTTATTATGCGTACTAATATTAGTTTTTCTTGTGATGCATCTGCCGTGCATACTGACTTGCGGGTTCTTAAATGTAAAAAAGAACATAAACGGAGAAATAAACAAAACAAAAATTGTACAACTTGAAGCGGACCTGATTGAAAAAGATGACACAAAAGCATCCCGCTACAATATTTTCCAGTAAGATGGCGATCATGTCTGCACTTTGTTTTTTCTACTGCTTTTTACTTAAGCATTAAGCTACCTGATCAAAGATTTATATCGCTTTGTGAACCCAGCAGAGGAAAGCCAAAGCGCGGGAAAACGACAGAAAAGATTTTTGCCGTCACCATGTTGGGCGACAGGCGACGCAAATTGCCTCATCTAGCAGATCCGTCTGCAAAGACAGGATAGCTTGGCTCGGCGGACGATATAATACTATCGTGGATCTGCAAGCACTCGATCAAAAATATTACCTCGTTTTTTGTTCTTTTTTTACTTGACAATATTGGGCAGTCGCGGGCAGGCCTTTAGATGTATTCGGTTTGAAGATAACTATAAACCGAAGAGGTTTAGAATGTTTAGAAAAAACAAAACAATCGCCAGCTTAAAAAAATGAATTGGGGGTGCATCCAAGAATTTTAATTTCCCCGAGGACACAAACTCTATTAAAAATAATCATGTGGCTTTGAACCTAAAGTTTAAGCAAAATATAAATTATTAATGAAACGGATAAAGAAATGAAAATGTGACCTTTTAGCACATGAATTTTTATTAACTTTAAATAAACGCTTAGAGGCAGAATGCAGAAAAGGAGCAAAATATGAGTGGAGCAGCACAAAGCTTTGCATTTTTTTAATGCACTTTTCATGTGAAACAGCTATATGCAGTAAATAAATAAAGTATATATATATATATATATATATATATATATATATATATATATATATATATATATATATATATATATATATATATACCGTAAAACCCTTAATGTTCGCGAGCCCTTAATTTTCGCGAGGTTCCCGAATTGAAAAATTCGCGAAATTTAAGGGCACGCGAAAATTTCGATATTTAAGAGTTTCAATGCAGGCAACTGGAATTCGCGAAATTTAGTGGCCGCGATTCTGTCCTTTCTGACCGATTCGCGAAAAATAGGGGACGCGAAATTAAAGGGTTTTACAGTATATATATATATATATATATATATATATATATATATATATATATATATATATATATATATATATATATATATATATATATATATATATATACACATATATATATATATACATATATATATACATATATATATATATATATATATATGCACATTAAACAGGAAATGTGTATACATGGTATGGAAACCGTCGACTGTGCCTCTTACAGGCAACAAGAAAAGCCTGCCTGAGGGAAGAAATAAAATGTTACAGTTATGAACAATTAGCCGTGCTGATTCAACGCGCAAATAGATGAAGTAAGAAGAAATAAGATGAGAAACAGATAAATGTAGCGCGTGCTAGCCTTCATTTTTGAACAGTGGTTCCCTGGAATAGTTTCTGACGCCAGTGGATGAAGCTCCGTCTTTGGTTGTACGTCTTTTACTGTTCAAGGGACAATAAACATTTTTAACTCAATCAACGCAAGACTAAAACAAATACAAAAAATGTGCAAATATGTTAAATCAAAACACAAGCGGACAGCAGGAATCCTGAACCCTTAAGGTAGAAGGCTGCTTACTTACTAGGTGTCGAACCGAATCTCTTTTCGGTTCGGTTTAGGTTACGGTTCAGATATTTCGATCGGTTCACGTTCAGCTCCGGAGCGGAGAAAAATAACGGTCCGAACGGGTTCAGAACGGGTTCATTTAACGTTTAAAAAATAGAATAATATGACCGAATATTTGCACACCTCTACAGCTATGAAGTGGATTATTACGGTATAAGATACGCGCAATATTTTGATTTCGTGTAATCCGTCTATCTATTAAAATGACCTGCAGAAGTTCAAGACGCGGCATGTGACTGGATACCAACCTTTTATTCCCTAAACACAACATTAAATATTTCTACTGCAAGAATGGACGAGTGCCTCTCCAAACTTGTTACATGAAAATGCAATATTAATGCTACTGATGGATCTCTTTTTGCTACGTGAAACCACCGGAGAAAAAGGACATCATCTGGCTGGTACGCCTGAACTCAGCCACGTTCGTTGCATGGTAAGATGCATTAGAAGAACCTTTCCACGCTGATTTGCGTGGCCTGTACTGCAAGAGCGACGACAGCAATTAATATAGTTCGAGGTTCCGGGATTTTTTCTTTTCCCAAAGTCACAAGACATCCGTACCCTCGCTGATTCGGAGCCCCTTGTCAAAGCCGTACAGTAAGGTATGAATCTTTTCAAACGTCGATTAAGTGTTGCTAAATGTTTTTAGGCAGCCGCATTCTTTTTTATGAGGAAATCTTCGAGGTCGGCATCAGGGTAAGCGGAACTCCCCGTTGTTCCCGGTGCGTGAGGTTGCTGTGGCCGGGCATCTTCCTTAAGGGCGCGAAGCTTCTATCACGCCAGTTGCAGATGCTGCTTTGCACTCCCCCTTTCCTCACTTGTTAGCCTGACATGGTATCGAGGATACAAAAATATAGACTCACATAATATATCGCTTCCGGGCTAGACCTTCTCTCGCCATTTCATGTCAGCAGCCCGCTGGTTCGCAACCGGTGTCAATTTTTAACGTCTCAATTCGACACGTGAGCCATGCTGCGTAGAAGTCTTCCACACTTGGTTGCAGCCTTCGAAGCTGCACTGTTGCTTCCTCGGCCTGCCCCAAAAGGCAACTATGTTGTTTATTGATTGCCAGTCTTTTTGAGTAAGGCGGCTTTCATCATCGTCTGCGATAAACTCGTCGCAGAACTCTCTTAGCTCTTGAAATCATCGCAGCATGGCCCGGATGGCCATCCAATTCATTACGCAAACCAGAATGAACTTGTTTAGATTGAGCTTCAATGTAGGAACGGCACGGTTAGCGACCTAATTTTTTTACAAGTTATCGGGCCTTCTGCACGATGTCGCTAGCATCTGTAGACTTAAGAACGTCATGTAGAGCGGTGCTGCAGCGTGTGAGCAGCACATCTCATTCCTTGAAGAAGAGGCTTCTCTTCTGAAAAAACAAAAGCAACTTCTAAATCTTCAACGTAGGAGGCTATATCTAAGGCACTACCGTACGCGTGGACGTCTTCATCTGCCGACTAAGAAAGGTGGGATCTCGCCGCGATAGTGCTAGCAGATTCTTCTGCTGAGAGAGAAACGGTTTTAAGCATGCTGGCTCCGTTGTTGGTCGTTTTACTGTAGACCTGTCCTAGGGACAGGTCGTACCTTGAAAGTTACCTGAAGAACTTCCTATTTCGAACGTGTCACGGTGTGTCGCTCGTACGTTTCCTTCATTGCCAGCGCTTGCAGGTAATTGTTTTTCCAATCTCGACCTATTAGACGTTCACACCGAAAACTGCGCGTTCAAGACACCTGGCGCAGTCCATTTTCAGTGACACCAACCATGTCCTATGGGACCGGTATGCCTTTCTTTTGGCAACTTCTGCATTTTCTGAGACTTTCTGCAGGACGTTTTCGTAACTTACTGTGACGGGCTTTTTGAGGTTCTTCAGCACGGGATCGATCAGTTTCCGGAACCCGGAGTTATCTATAAAACGAAATGACGGGCTCGACAAATGCGCTAATAACTTCGTTTTCGGTTATGTTCGACGTTACTCCGCAGCCCCGTTGTACGACAGATGGCTCTGTTGCTTGCTTAAATGGTGTTCTTGGCGACTGATTGGCAGCATGGCTGTTACTAGTGAACGGCTCAGGAGTGCTGCCGCCCTACGGCTTCTGGACTAGAAGCACATCATACAATGCCTTGTGGCGTCGCTGTACGTGGCGCTGGGGGTCGACAGCATGCGGCCCTGAGAGTCGCAGCCCACATTTGTCGATTCGGTATACTGACTGTTTTTTGTCAGTTTTAAATTTTAAATGCTTCCGCACTGGGTTCTTCTTCGGCCGCACCATCTTGAGATGGAGCCCTAGGAGCCGATGCACGTTTCCACTGTATACAAAAATCACACTCCACACGAGCTGAATCGGCCTCCGTGAAGTGTTGTGTACGGGTGAGCCAGGTGGGTTAACATTACTGTAACGAGACCGCGCAGTCTCTCACTTCGCGCGTGCATCACTGAAGCGCATCTTAGCAAGCGCTTCAGTGACACACGCGTCCTAATTTGATTCTGCGTTGTTATTTCCGCGGGGGCTGGGTGCGTCATCCCGTTAGAGGCGTGCGGCGGCTTTTTTATCGGGAGCCTGGGCGCGATGATTTTGAGCGAGTAATCTGGCCGATTTTATGACAGTCGGTAACAGCGTCTTCGTCTTTGTAAACTATGCTTGCAAAAATAATTGCACACGTGGAAACACCTTGCTCCGCAGCGCTGAATAAGCCTCTCAAAATGTCTGGCGCACAGCCCACGTAGTAGTATAGCGCGAATGCGCGCCCGAACCGTTTGGGGAACCGGATCAAACGGTTATTTTTCTTTCTTTTTTTTTCTTTTTTTTTGTTGCACCAGTTTATGTTTAGTTCTATAATGGTACCGAACACTTCGGCTCGAGTTCTGTTCCGGTTAGGGCAAAATAAACGGTTCAGTTCCGGTTACGATTCGACACCTCTACTGAAGACCTATACTTCAGCACCGTCTGCTTACTGAAGACCGCGCTAAAGTCGTACGCTCGACTTAATGACTATTTTCAGCTCTGTCTTCCGCACTTGGCATTTGGCTGGATAACTAGTCTTGCAATTTGAATGAGGGCTACGTATCGGATGACAAAATACAGAGCAGCATGCCAATCATGGCCAGCAACTGGCATTCCCAGACATGCATACTGAACAATCCTTGTATGTAGAAAAGGCTATCGGATCCGACGGTATTCCGTACAATGTGCTGAAATCATGAGCATAAATAATTAGTTGCCTCGTCTTTATTACTTTTACGCTGTCATTGCAAAATAGATATTTTTGCCTCAGGACTGCAAGCATGCAAATATTGTACCAGTACAAAAATATGGTGCCAGAAACAGTGTTAAAAATTATAGACAAATATCGCTGACTAGTTGTTTTCGTAAGATAATGGGGCAAATTATTTACGGCAACTTGGTCTACCACTTAAATTCCTAAAGCATTTTACTACCCCGCAGCACGGTTTACGGGTCGCGTTTTTTTTATTCAGTACTCAATTAACTGAATTCGTGCATGACCTAGCACAATCGGTGGATAATTTTAAACAAGTCGATAACTTTTTATGTTATGTTCGAAAAGCTTTCAATAGTGTTCCCACTTTTTTGTCCTAGAAAAACAAAAAAACACTTAATATTGATAGGAACGTGTACTACTGGTGATAAAGTTATATAAACGACCGTAAAAAAATGTGCTGTTACAATATGGAGTAGAGTCGGCACCAGTGTATGTAACTTCCGGAGTGCCAAAGGGTCAGTACTTGCCCCCCCCCCCTCCCCCTACTTTGATCTTCGTAAATGCCATAACCCAAGCCATTGACGCTCACCTGCGGCTATACTGCGACTGATTTTTACCGGGAAATCAATTAAGACATCGACATATTAGAACTTCAAATCGATTTAGATAAATTATAGAGGACAAGAGCGCAAAAGACACGGAGAAGTAGAAGAACAGGACTGGACAGGGCGAAGCGCTACTTGTACGTGTCTTTTGCGCTCTTGTCCTCTATAATGCATTACCAACTAGCCCAGCAGTTAACTCTGATACGATTTAGATCAAAATTTGATTGTGGTGATCACAATGGGCACTGAATTTCAACGTATCAAACTGTATGTCATGTAAGGTTCACAAGAAAACGTAATTATTATTAGTCAATGTACATCGTACGCAGATAACGTTTAAACGCTATAAAGAAAGCTAAATGTTTTGGAGTATATTGTTTGGTGATTTAAAATGGTTAACACATGTTAATTTGTCAAAGGAAAAGCTAGTAGAACCTTTCGTTTTCTACGAAGAAACCTCTCGAGTGCCCCTTTTACATTAAAGCAGACCCTTTGTTTTTCTTGTGTAGATCCTAGAATACGCTTGTGTTGTATGAGATCCATGATAACAGTACCTGATACACCAATTTAAGATAATCCAGAGCCGTGCAGCTAAATTGGTTGCAAATAACTATTATTTTCAAAGTAGTATCTCCGGAATAAACAAATTGTAGAGCCAATCCACTTCATGTGAAGATGGAGGACCAGCGAAGCTGGTATCTTCACGACAAATTTATGACAACTTTAACAACTACGACAACTATACGACATCTATACAATTTACATATTATTGCAATGAAGACACGTACACGACTTTGTTGTTTAATTGTATTTATTTATTTCTTAGTGCCTAAAGTGATCATTGCCTTATGATCACTATGGTAAACCGCCATTGGTTGTATTCTGACTTCGGATACGTTCTTGCTAAACGTGAGGTCGATACACGTTCTGTTGTTGGTCGTTGGTATACGTATGCGTGTTGGTATACGACTATTTTAGGTTTTACAGCGACTTGGCCTTTTTATCAGCTGATGCTGATAAAGAGCCCAAGTCACTTTATCAGCATCGCGGAAGCGAAAGAAAGGAAGGTTAGATCGGCGTGTTCTGCCCTCAGCCTCGTCATAGCGCACTCTTCAGCTGAGATAAGTCGGTGACCGTAGATGATAACAAGGGATCAGGACCTCACTATCCAATAATGCCAAGGAAGGTTCACTCATGAGCGCGCGTTCGGCCGTTGGCCGCTACCTCGGCAGTAGCAAAACGTGGCCGTCCACGCCAGTACGCCGCAGACGAACTAAGGGAGCGGAAGAACGACATTCATGCTTTCACATTCACAACTCATAAAAAGTGCTTAGGCTTCCTCGGATTTTTGTTTAGTTTAATTATTGCGTTTTCTAATATTCCTGACGTCCGACGCGGCTGGCAGTCTGTCCCGAAAAGTTTTTCTCGACTTTGACCTCATGATTTTTTGCGCTTTTTAAACAGATTGAATAATTACCCTTCTTGAATGTAATGCTATTATTGTGCTGTGTGTTGTCTATTGTGCACAGCTCGTTCTGCAACTTTGCTCTCCGAGTCAGTAAAACTCTGCGCACAAGTAAAAACTGACATATATTTAAGACATCTCTTTTTATAAAACGCGTCCCACTTTTACCATTTTCTTAAACCACCTGAGACTGGGTGGGGAACGAGAAAGTGTCAATGAATGGAAGAGAAACGAAATAAAATGACAGAAAACAACGTCTCAAATCCAGCTCTCCACGAGGGAGTGTGGGACGCTGTCCCACTGTCATCCTCAAAACAGTCAGGGATACAACTATTAAAACACAAAATATCCCGTTGTCTAGGGAGTAAAATAATTTTCCAGAAATAAACCGCACGCAATACTACACCAGCGTCAGATTGAGGGCCCTCCAAATCGATTTAATCGCGTGCGGAATACGTTTCGTAAGTCTAGGTTTGCCTCCCTCTTCTAGTTTCGACAGCGCAGCGACAGCAGGTGTTTCACGACGAGAGTTGAACGACACAGCAGTCCTCCTTTGGCGTTAATGGCCTTGCCATTTTCTCCTAAATTGGATCACCGGGCGCACTTATGGACCGAGCTCAACCTAGCCCTTCTATTCATAATGAAAAACAAAATGTGTAAAAAAAGACAGACACAAAATAAAAAGTACAACAGACGAACACCCATCTTTTGTACTTGCCTTCCTTTTGTCCCTATTCTTTGTGCGCTTTGTTTACCATTACGAATCAGTACAGAGTGGCGTACTTTTCAACATTTTTTTATATCTTCTATTCTCCTTCAACCCTAAATCGCTGGTACGGTGAAACCAAGGTGCTAGATAAACACGTCATACATTTATCTTTCGGCACGTGTTCACGCTCCTGCTCATAGTTACGCGCAGTAAACTTAGTGAGGTGATAAAAGAGCGAAGGGTGGTTTGTCCGGTGTGCATGCAGCTTGCACCCCACTGTCAGCTTAGGGGAGAACGGAGGATAGCGACATGTGCTCAGACGGGGTGGTCCCTAACGCTGTCGCAACCTGATTTATGTAAGTTTTATCAAGCAAAGAACAAAAGGGCGGCTTGGTTCCTACTCAGGTTCGGAATGCGCTACTGTAACAAGTTATCCTGGAACAAAAAGAGCGCATCGTCCTTTTAGTTCCATGAATTTAATATAGTCGATTCATATTTATTCACATCAAAGTAAAGGGCTGATTCAACCATGCACGTGAAGTAGATATCTTATTAAAACTGAGATCAATTTGCCTCAAAATATGATAGATCGGCACACTTTCAGAGAGTCTTCATTCAGGAAGGTTAAAGACTGCGTTGAACTTCTATTTAAAGGGCCTTGCAACCATAGCGGGTTGGAATGTTTTTCACTTCACACAAGCGTACTGGTACAATATGTGACCCAAGTATTGTGGCACGCCACGGCACTGATCAAGACACTTCTTTGTCGCCGCCTTATATCAAGAATAAAAGTGGACTTTCTCTTTTAGTTTCTCCTTCCCACACACATTGATGACAGAGTCAAGGGGGCCGAACTCTTTGCGTCGTCACGGTAGTTACCCCATGGTGACGATGCGATAGTCAAGTGCGTCAAACAGGTTGAAAACGAACACCCTACGAGAACTAGATTTCGTCTTCTGACAACCAGTTCCTCGACAGGTAGTCGCATAGAGACTCGTCTCCAATGACTGAAATGACGTGAAAAGCCAAAGCCTAACAATATCTACAGCTCCGTGCTTGTCGTGTGCTTCACCAGCCCTAGTGCGCAGAACCCGCTTCTACAGTAATGTGCAGACCATTCCACGCATTGCCTCTGTGAGGTGGAATAACCTCGTCTGCTGGAGCGTAGGAGCGCGTTCTGAGCATGTGCGGTGGCTATCTTATCGAAAATAGAGTACACCGCGTGTGGCGTCCACCGTTCAGTGACTTGGCATAGTTTCGCCGAGTGATAAGCGGTGGAATAGTGTATAGAAAAAGAAGTGGACCTAGCATGTTTTTTTTCTTCTCTTGAGTCTCGGCTCAGTAGTGTTCGCGGCTCAACTCTGGACGCATGCGAGCAACTATCAGAACTTAAGCACTGACAGCAGTGAAGGTTCTTTTGTTAGGCCATGCCGGCATGTACATTGTGGGCCGAGAACAATTGCTAGCTCAGCTGAGTATAGTCACTCGCAGGTTCGTAAAGTATGAAGTTCCTTCAATTGCCGCCTCCAGAGCGAGCCTCCTAAATTTGAAAACGGTTTGACTTTAGTGAGCCTCGAGAGCGCATGCGCTGACAATGCAGGGCGGAAGGCATCTAGAACTGTGCTGGAGGCCAAGCACTCAATTGTTAAATCTTTTTTTTCCTATCAGAGCCTACAATACGTGGAGATCCGGTGGTGCTTGGCTCTTTATATCTATATAAACTTGCTTTTGTCTGAGGCTCAAATGCACATGCGAAACCAATGGTTCCCATCCGTAGCGCCTCCAGCGACAAACGTTACGCATCTCTTCAGAAGAGCATAATCTGATGCTTTAGGGACATCGAAACAACAACATGATGTTTTGAAAATGAACTTTAGGTTCCATATTTTTTCTGACAGTCGCTATAGCTTTGTTTGCTCAAGCTTTACGAATTACGGCGCAACAAAAAATAAGCATTTGGTTAGTCGTCATTGTGGTATTTTGGATAGAACACGACAATTACCACATTTCGCGTGCACGTGCGCGCAAGAAGTCACGGACACTTTGAAACCGGCAACCATCAGACGAGTATTAAGCTGGCACCGTTTAGCACGACACTAAACCTTTATACACAGTAGTCCGATCTGGAGCCAAGAAAAGTCGTCCCCGAGTATAGGAATGGAAGATTCAGCAGTGGTAATAACTTTTATAATTTTATTTTCCTGAACCACCTGACACCAGCTAGCCATCATTTCGCCATCACCATTTTTTCGGTAGTCCTTGTTAGAACACAGCTGTATTACATTGCGGATGAACCCGCTACAATTGACCCTCTACGTTGCTGCTGGCGACAGTAAGACGCCATATTTGACAATGCTAATGACTACAGCAGGAAACACTGTTTTTTTTGCGCCGCCATCACTAGGGACTTTTCGTAGATCGTTTTCGCCTTCCCTCAATGCTCTCGGCAACCCACTACGATATTCGTGTTTCTTCAGTCAAGGTCGGTGTCGATAAGGCGCGGTATCGTCATTATTGTTGCGGATAGCTTAGCGGAGGGAGCTAAGTGGTTTACGAAAACTCCCTACTATATCGGCCTTCGTCACAGGGAGTGCGGATAACACCGCTGGCAACGATATCTTGCCGAATAGGGCCTTGGCTACGATTACGCATGACTTCATAATAGGCGAAGTTAAGAAGTACTATGCCACCCTGAATAAGAGCGATCGTAAACCGGGGCGTAGCTACACATTTGTCACCGCAGATCCTACCTCGAACCACCATCATGTTGAAATGGCCCTTCTTGAATAAATCGTCATTTCTTCGCTAGCGATTTCCGAGAGTTACGTAGTCTAGGTTAATACTGTATACCACCAATTCCATCCCCATAAATTTGTGCCATATTAAGCTTGCGCCATCTCTTGACGGGTTACAGCTGCACTCCCATGAAAGAACATGTATTTCATACACAAAAATAGCCACAACGCCGAAACGTTACGCTCTGAAAAATTTGCCATGCTAGTACTTCATTCTCTCATATGCCGCTTTTATTGTGCCAACATTTCGATATGATTACGTGTAAACTGTAGGTCCCTCAGTCGAATACAATTTTTGATATATTGCTATTACTTAAAGTATCGAAGTTAATACAAGTATGCACTTTCTTTCCTTGATATAAACAAATCGCTGTTATTATATAAATTAACTAAGATCCCTGCCCAAAATTAAGGCAACATCTGTAGTGTCTAAGATGTGAATTACAAATGTAAACAAAATATATTTCGAAGGTAGCTCACACCTATTTTTGAGAAACAACACAGTTTAAACCATCAAAATTTAAAAATAAAATTACAGGGTTTTTCATTTGACTAAAGTAAACAAAAATAATAGATAATGAACTGTACCCATATTTTAAAAGATGAATGAGTGCCTAATGTCAGCCGAACCACCCCCAATTTGAGACCGGTTTTCTCAGAAAGGATTTGTTTTCGAGCGCTTGCCATCGTACCAGATTGGGATCAGGGGCTCTAAATTTTATATTCTGGCTTTAGTTGAAAACTGGGTACTCATCAAAAAGTTCCCTGGCTAGGCGCGGGTCCCCAAATTTCAAATGATGAACGAATACGTAAAAACTGCCAAACCATACCCACATTGAGGTCGGTTTTCTCAAAAAGGACTTATTTTCGACTTATTGCCATTGTACCCGGATGAGCTGGAGGGCTGCAAATTTTGTATCCTGCCTTTAGCAAGAAAATGCATGGTTGTCGTCAAAAAGCCCCTGGCGAGGCGTCTTCGGAAAAATTTCAAATTATGAACGAATGCCTTCAAACAACCCGTCATCACAATTTCAAATCGGTTTTCTCAAGATGAAATTGTGTTGCATTATCTGCCAGAGAACCAAGATGGGGTCGAGTGCTCTACATTTTACATTTTGTCTTTAGGTAGGAACTGGATTGTCCTGATACAGGTCAAGGATAGGTGTTCTGGTGAGGCGCGCGTGCCCAAATTAAAAAAAAAAAATAAACGAATTTGTAAAAACTTCAAAACCATCCCCACTTTGAAACAGGTTTTCTCAAAAAGGATTAGTTTTTTAGTATTTTTCGTAGTACCAGAATGGATTCGAGACCTGTAAATTTTATACTTTGTCCTTAGTTGGGTAGTGGGTTGTCCTGAAACTGTTACATGGCGAGGCGCGGGTGCCTACATTTTAACAGTTGAACGAATGCCTAAAACACAGCCTAAACAATCGCCATCTTGGGAACTGTCTTCTCAAAAATAATTCGCTTTGGAATACTTGCCATAGTACCATGATGAGCGCAAGTGCTTTACACTTGAAATTCCGCCTTTGGTTAGGAACTCAGTTGTCACCAAAGATTTCTCTGGTGAGGCGCGAGTGCCCAAATTTCAAATGATTAATGCATCCGTAAAAACTTTGAGACGATGCTCCTCGGTATGCATTTCCCATGTGCTGTGATGTTTTTAAAATATTTACTGAAGTAGTGGTTTTCGTTGACGTAAATTTGAACAATGTGTTTATTTTTCTAGATAAATTCATTAAAAAATGTTAATTGAGGTATTTTTTCAAAGACGAGAGAGAACCATTTATACAAACACTTATTCAAGGGAGATTGCCTGGTGCGCTTCCTGGGTTTATTGTTTCGTCAAGCGAGGACGTAGGTGCCTTTGTACGCGGGTATGTGAAAGATGTTGTTGGTGCTTAACGCTTTCCTGTCACGCGATTCTCACTCAAATACTTCTCTTGTGTGTCAAGCAAGCGACTAACGAAAGGTTTAAATTATTTGCTTTTTCAATTTCTCTGTATCACGTTTTCTACAGTGCAGGCCAGGGCAGGATATCTGAAAGCGAGTCAAGCGAATTGTAGTACACCCTAACGCGAATACGTTTCTTTTTTAAGTTGCATAGTTAAGCACTATTAGTTAAAGCCTCATTAGTCAAAAAGGTATCCCAGTAGCTTGGTGTGACAACTGCATACTGTGCGGAAAGCAGGAAACGGTTGATCACGTTTTTCTACAGGGTGTCACACACACACAAAAGAAAGATTTACAGGTTTTTTTGCCGCAAAAACAAACTAGGCATCGCCGAACACTCATTCTCCATCCAAAGGTAGCGCTAACCACAGACCAAAGTTTCAGCTCGATCCGATACCTTATTCAAAAGTTATAAGTGATTTTTTGAAAATTTCAATGGAAAAATGGAGCCCATTTTTGCCCGTTTTCGGTTTTTGGTGCCATAGAGCCCAATGTATTAGAAAACGCCGTCGGCCAAAATTTTCCCATTGAAACTTTTAAAAAATCATTTTATTTTGATTAAGTTAGCGGGTCGGGCTGAAACTTTTGGCATCTGGTCGTGACCTCTAGTTCTAGCTTTGGGCGGAGAATGAGCGTTCGGCGATGCCTAGTTTATTTAAGCGTTAAAAAAGAACGTGTACATTTTTAGTTTTTGTGACATCCTGTAGATTGTGGGGACGGGTTTTTTTTAGACATATTTTAAGGTATTTTGGGAAAATAATTCTTATTAACGCCCCATGGCATACGCGTTTGAGTGGTAGAAAGAAAAATAATGACGTTGCCTACGACATGATCGTACTGCTGGGCCGGCACAGCATACGGTGTGCGGCACGGCTGTGCGCCACGCTGATATCGATATTCCCCCGTGCGCAAGTACTTGTTCAGCACATGTGCTTTCTGAAAGAATTTTATGAGAACCAGCAACATACACGTGAGTAGCTGCCAAGTTTTTATGTGTTGTCTTCCCTCAAATTCTTGTAGCATGTACGACATTAGTTAAGATGGCTGGTGTCCTTTTTTATTTCATCACGATTATGTGCCACTGCCTTGTGCCAACTTACAAATCCGAAAATAATGTGGAGAGAATGGTGGAGGAGGCAGCTTGTACGGCTGTCAGGCAGATGAGCGGGGTTTCCATTCCGCCTGCCCCGGATCCTTACTTGAAACATTATGCATTCTTCCAATAAATAAACTGTTCTAAGGTAATACACTGGGCGAGTTGGTACTAGTTGAACTCAATAAATAATAGCGCTCGTCTGTCTTTTGTGTTCGGTTTATATCCCTGTCCTCGTCTTTTTGTGCGCTATTTTTTCATCGTGTTCTAAGGAATCCCCGCCCATTCACGGCTGTCATCGAGTATTCTTGTTCAGAACATTCCTGAACGTGCCGTTTGTATCATACTTCGGGTAGTAATTCAATTACTGTAATTGAATTGCTGCAGTTTAACTACATTTCTTGGTCATTTGTAATTGTAATTAATTTATTTTGGTTCAAAGAAAGTGTAATTGTAATTTAATTACTTTCTAGTGTCAGTAATTGCAAAAATATCTGGCACAATTACAATTACTTTTGCAAAACTTTGCGGCGCTGCCGGAAACTCTCAGAAAGCCTCAGCACTCGCACAAGCGGCCTAGCTCTCGGCGAAACGCTCACACACAAACACAATCTCACAAACACAGACAACATAAATAGCGTTGCATTGTATGTTGTTTTGTTGCTTACACTGCAGGCTGAGAGACAATCCACTTTGGAGCCTACCTCAATTGCACCGTTTAGCGCTGTCTGCGGTGCTTAAAGACAACAATAGTGTAAACATGCCAAAATATTGAAAGAAAAAAAATTGAGCTTCAGCTTTCAGCCGAGGTTGGGAACCTATTTGTCTAGTGAAGTTATTTTGTGCTGTTTAGACTGAATTCGGAAACCTGACTCCTCCCCTTCTCTTTAATATTATCATTCAATCTCCACTGCGTGCGATGACGGGAGACGAAGTAATGCGGATGTATATTACGGGCAGGGTTCGAGTAGCGGCAGGAACCTTAGCGTTTTGGGAACTTTCGCCATTTCAGTGACTGCCGAAAGCAGCCATTCTTTGCGCACAAGTATAGATTTAGAAACGCCGCCACTATATTGATCGCGCAAAGTTTGCCAAAGGGTCCATTCCTGAGTAGAGTAATTTGCACCGCAGACTAAAAAAGAACTTTTTACACAGATGCTATGTAAAGTTCATTCTTTCCTAAAATAATTACAACATGTATTACACGCGTCACAAGTGTAACAAAAATTAACATTTGTAACGTAATTTACCAGTTATACTCATCAAAGATATTCATCTACGAGTTCTGGCTGCCTTGCAAAGTTTAGAGGAAAATGATTTCCGGCTAAGTTGAGCAGAGCAATTTAATTTACGCATAAATATTGTACTCCTTAGCATTTTCTAACTCAATGGGGAAAAACGCTTCTCCTCCAAATTAAGTGGACGGTGGTAACGTCATGTGACCAGACAGGCGGCAGTCATTGACGCAATCAGCATGATGTCACTTGCGCCACAACGACATCTTGTGGTTAAAAGAAATATTAGATGCAGTGAAATGCGGCTCAATTCATAATTAGTAAACTGCTGCAGTCAATAGTGGCAGGTCCATTTCTTAATATGTTTTACGCACTAATGAACTGTAATCGAGAAATACCACAACACGTGTCCCTTGCACCAAGCTGAACTTTGAAAATTATGTAGCATGCGGCTCGTTACCGTTTTGACTTCATTAAACTCGGTGACGGCGCACATTTTACCTTTATTTCATGCAACCGCACCAACAATCCTCAGCCTAGTTTTACTGCGTCCCACTCGAGTATCGTTCCCGTATTTTGAAATGGGTAGTTCCCGACATCGGAGAGAACTGTTTCTATTTGTAGTCCCTACTTGTCCTACTGTACGATGCAGAGCCCGTTTCTATGAAACAGGGGGATAAAGAGGAGTGTTACCCCTCCCCACTCCACGCGGAGCAACGCCGTCATGTTGCGTGCACATATGACGTCAAACGAACAGTAACACTCCGTTGCTGACAGACTCTTTTATGACCTTGCTACATTGCGACCAACGCCAATACGAGCAAGCTGGGTACGTCCAGGGTTCTCAGATAAAGCTATTGCATAGCTAAAACCTGAAGGTCCCAGAATTCGTTAAATTCATCCCCGCTTTCAAATTTCAAGAACAAACGTGCCGGCTACTTGTTCCTGAACTTTACTAAAGTTATTTCATTGACACAGGGGCAAGAACGTACCAACATGCCGCACATTTTGAATAGAAATTCCGACTCCCCGAAAAGAGGCCAACCACTTCAGGTAGTGATTAAAAGGTGAGGAAACCGATCCTACAAACTAGAGTCCCTGGACAATCTCTTTCTCGTGTTTTGTCGAGGTTCGCAGCACAGTTACCAAATTAGGGTCCGGAAATTCGTACCCTCTCAGCAATTAGTTCTTTTTATTCAAACTTTTTGGAGTTGCACGCGAAAAAAACTGCTGAACCTTACTAATCTGCAGCTAAAGGAAAATATTAATAATAATAATAATTTACTCATAATATTTCGCCTCAAAATTACTTCTTAATACAAAATGTACTGCCCGAAATTAGCGCTGCGGGTGGAGGCATCTAGTGGAAACAGTAAAAATACGTGCGATCGTTGTCCTTTTTTTAATAAAAAATCATAGTTTTTTTTAAATATTGTTTTAATTTATTTCGTTCAAGATCAAGAAAGAAACATCGCTGCTTGGATACGATTCTCGGTTTCAGTCGTAAGAGTCAGTGTACAAGCATTCGGAATTCGGATTGGTTCACTAAGGGTGGATCGGGCTAAATCGAAGATTGCTGGCGAAGTTCCCCAAGATGGCGATGCGCTGAGCAAAAAAAAAAGGAGTTTCGGTACTCTAGAAACCTATACTTTATATTCAATGACAGGGTTAGAACGGCAGATCGTGTCTATCCCCCAGGCAACACCACCTAAAATATTCAAAGTCCGCATGCTAGCATTTCAGCGTCATCACAACGGGATCAAGCGCAGACACCTATTGGACACGAGAATAATGCGTCAGCATGTGACCGGGGCCTCGTGTAACGTTAATTGCGTCGAAGGGCGCTCGGCATCGCGGTAGGGCCCAGTCACTGAGGATGCGCCATCCGCGTTTGATGAGGCTTCGGGGAGGTGGGGAGGGAGACTACCAAAAGGCTTACGCAATCGTTGACTTTTTATAGCAACAGCAGCGCGTACACGTTCACACGGGACGCCGGAGGTCATTCAGGATAGGATGCTCGTGCTGAAGGCAGGATTGGAGACACTCCTTCACGTAGTTCCCCTCATGTCAGGGACTATGGTGGGTTTACTAGAAAAACAGATTGTTACCGTTCTAAACATCCTGATCGGTATTCTGAATGCAGTTAGTGGTTTGAGATTTATTTTATCCGAACGTTTCCGACGCCTTCTCCATTTTTTATTGTACGTCTTTCATTTTCAATGTAAATAGAGCGTTATGCAAAAAGTAAATGTTCTGTTTAGATAATACTGACAATTGGAGTACAAAATGAATCCATATTTCACAATTTCTATTTTCTTCAATTTTTTATGCAGATTTTTTTTTTCACGGATAAAGTGAAGATGAACAGAAAAACATCCTTCAAACATAACGTTTATCGTGGCGGATGCGACCGAGGCGACATCGCGAGAGGCGACCGGTAAGCCCTGCGATCTCTTACGACCAGCTCCGCCGTAGCGCATCCGGTCTGAAACCGGTCTGGTCTCCGGTCGTACTCGGTCACAAGAGTGTGAAAGGCGTAGAGAACTGTGCTGAGAACATGATATTAAATTGGGACGGCATGTCCAGTAAAGATGATGCTCTTGGAAGACAAATATGGGTTAATAATTTCAATGAGCTTCTTTGCAGTAGTCAGATTTTACGTATCCCCTTTTCTTAACTTGCTTTAATGGGGGCATTCACTGGAAGCCTTATATTAGGGCGATGTTTAGAGCAAATGCTCTGAACTAAGCACAGCTCACATTAATAGGCTGCTAAGACCGGCGGCAATCTTGATGGTGCCGGATGAACGTTGCAAAACAACTGCGGAAGTTCGCCGTCAGCACGCGCGCAGCAGCCACGCACACAGCTATGACAGCGCAGTGAATACTCCCTTTAATGGAATTCGGTGTATAGAAAGAAAGCAAATGAGGCATGGTAAGAAGAAAAATGTTATAAAAGAGGTATTCAATGTAAAATTCTCTAGTAAACTCTGATATCTATAAATAAATTTAATGGTCTAATAAACGCATATGTTCAAACAAGATTGCGTAAGATCAATATGAACCATACAAGAGCATATAGGAAGTTGTAAGAAATTGATAAGAAAACATTTTGTAACATGTTTTCAAATTGTTTTGATATTTTCTTATAACGTCGTTAAATGTTCTTATATAATCCTATTTGGTTATATAATTTTATTAGCTCTAGGTTTTACTTTTACAGCGGTGCATACAACATGATATGATTTAATCGAGAATAATGTTTGCTGGCGTCAATATCAAACATTGTTCGTGGTACGGAAATGCAACTGATTATGCGTTCATCTCTGGTAACGGAATAAGTATTCAACTTCGACTCTAAATAAATATCATATAAAGACTCTTGGCAAGCGTTTTATGACCTATTAAATCTTTTAATATAATTTTGCTTGTGATTTTAGGAAAAAGAATATACTGAATAGTTTTCTTAGACCACGTCAGTGGACTGCTTGTTTATAAGTATTCTACTGGGCTTTTATTGCCGAGAACTAAAATCTGCTTTTACGTTAATCTAGGTATATCAAGCGCCAGAACATCAAAACAAACAATTGAGTCTCATTGTAATGATGTAATACACTGGGCAATTGAACTGTGATTAAAAATCGGCTACGGCACCTCCTCGCCTCATTGTTGTTGTCAAATAAATTAAGAAATTTCGTGTTATTTTGGCACGAAATATATTTTTTCCCAAGCGCAGTAGCGCCCACCAATTGCAAACCCAAAATAGTAGGTGTTTTTCCCTCTCTTCCCTCGCCAACACTCAGTGACCAAAAAGCCATAGTTGAAAATACGTTTTAAAAGTTTGTTTTCTCATCAAGCAGTGCGTAAATTTTACTTATCTTCTTCAGCAACGAAAAATTGAATAGAGTGAAATCAGCATAGTGGAATCTCGTGATGAGTACGCGCTCAACGGTAACGCTAAACCAAGCGTTACTCACGACCAGTGATTGCACTATAGTCAGTGACGAAGTGAAAACGAGTGAACGTGTCTTTCGACGCCAGGGCTCGCTGCCTTCCGTCGTGCATTGGCTTCGCAATCACGCTCGAGGCTAACGAGACGCGGAAGCATCATCAATGGCAGGACGCTCGCATTGCAGGCGGGACACCTGAATGACTTGTTTGATGTTCTCATCCTGTAAGTGACCGCAGACTCTATAATCCAGAAGTAGTATTCGCGACAACGCAAGCAGTCAGGCCAGATTTATGGCTTACGGTTCAATCGCAATCCACGACCACTTACTTGCAAGTTACGTCATATGGACCCATGCTTCTGCTCAATTTTACTTTATGTTTCCGAGGACAAACAATTTCGGCGGTGAAAAGTGTATGTTTCCTGAGGTAATCTCTAAGCAACAAGGCCTCCACATTAGCAGTTGCGTCTGTGACGTCTTCGAGCCGCAGCGGTGTCGCAATTCTAGATTCTTATATATCTTAATTCAAAACTATGGGAATTCAAAGGATAAACTCTACCGCGGTTTCTTCTTGAACCATTATATTTGAGAAATGGGTGGTTTTACTGTTTGACTTAATTAATTAATAAATAAAACATTCTATCCTGTGTATATTTGTATACACTTATGTTTTGTAAATACCAAGCCTTCAGTTTAAGAAACGGTTTGCTCAATTGAAAATAGAGAAGCACGAACCATGAGAACGGCCGTCCCATTGAAACTAAACGTTGACATCATATTGCCGCGAGCGCAGCTGGCCAAGTAGGCTGCGCGTGCGTGGCCTGAACGCTTATCATGCCTGCCTCCCACGAGAAAAGCCAGGGTTCGATTCCTGGGAGTGACGTGTCTTTCGTTTATCCCTGCAATTTAGTGTTCTGGTAAATTCGAGAATCCTGGTGCTTGTTGGAGGTCCGAATGTTCTACGCGTAGAACTTTCTGCGCCGAGTACTGCAGAAGCCCACGCGTGTACATAAGGAGCTTCGCGTAGCGAGCCAGTCAGTTTTCGCCCCAGCGTTCGACTCTGCTCTCACGATGACCTCGACGCCCGCGACGCTCTACTTTCTTCTGTTCTCTCTTTATTTTCGGGCACAAGTTCGCTCCATTAAACTTTTCAGTTTCCCCAGTTACTTTTTGTTTCACCTTGTCATTTGTGACATATTGGTGGAGGTGCGGAGCACGCATGTCCGTGCAGCGCTCCCTCCGAGTTGCCGCAGTGCAAGTCCAAACCCAAGCCCCCAAGAACCCAGCGAAGACCAGACCGAGATCCGATCAAGTTGCCGGAACCTTGGCCGACTCCCGGAATTAGGACCCTTGCCACCCAAGTCCAAGCAAACAAGGAGGACGACGATAGCCAACCAGTCGGAGACCCCGGCTGCTTCTGCCGTCGTGTACCTGCCCGTCGCAACCCGGACTCCGACGCCTTTCCACGTGCAGATCCACAAGGACGTTGAGGGTTGGCTACAACATTACGAACGAGTGGCCCGCCTTAACCGATGGACATCGGAGCAGTGCCTTCAGAATATCTACTTCACTCTGGAAGGCACGGCACGCACCTGGTTCGAGAACCATGAAGCGTCGATTTCGTCGTGGGAAAATTTCCAGGCCGAGCTGCGACGCACCTTTGCCAACCAGCAGCGACGACAGCGTGCCGAAAGCTTCTCCAAGCAAGGCACCAAGGGCCAAGCGAGAGCGTCACAAGCTTCGTCGAAGACGTTCTCCGCCTTATAAACCGCGCCAACCCAAACGCTCCGGAAGAGAAAAGGTTGCGGGTCCTAACGCAGGGCGTGAACGAAAACACCTTCGGGGACCTCGTGCGGAGCCCGCCTACCACTGTCGGAGGTTTCATCACCGTGAGCCACAAGCATCAAACGATGCCCTTCACGGCACGGGCCCAACACTACCAGATACCTCCGGCTTCGCTGCCCTCTCGTTGTCCAGCTGCAGCATCCCCGACATCCGCGACATCATCCGGGACGTCGTTCAAGAGAAATCAAGAAGTTCCTGCCTGCTGCCCACCAGCCTGCTTCGCTGTCAATAGCCGAAGTTGTCCGCGATAAAGTTCAGCGGGCATTCTGTACTGGCAGGGCTGAAGTGGCAGAGCTGTCTCGTCTACTTTGACCACGTCGTAGTGTTTTCAACTGACTTCGACGAGCCCTTGCGACGACTCCATGCCATGCGAAGATTCTTTGGACTTTGTGCCTACTATCAACGCTTCGTTCGGGATTTCGCAAGGATTTCCGCACCGCTCACAAACCTCACGAAGGAGGCCGAGAAGTTTGAATTGGCCGAGGAGCACCAGCCTGCATTCGACGAGCTGAAGCGAAGACTCCAGACTCCTCCTGTCCTTGGACACTTTGAGCAGGATGCGGAAACTGAGATTCATACGGACGCTAGTAATTAAGGACTTGGAGCGGTACTGGTTCAAGTGCAAGAAGGCACCGAGCGAGTCATCGCCTACTCAAGTTGGACGCTTTCCGAATCGGAAAGAAATTACTCCACGACTGAAAAGGAACGTCTTGCGGTCGTGTGGGCAATCACGAAGTTCGCGCGTACTTGTACGGGAGCCAGTTCCACGTAGTCACAGACCACCACTCGCTCTGCTAGCTTGCGAACCTCAAAGACCCTTCAGGACGCCTCACTCGATGGAGCCTCCGGCTACAAGAGTTCAACATGACTGTAGTCTAAAAGTGAGGTCAGAAGCCCAGCGACGCCGTTTGCTTGTCCAGGGCCCCGGTTGAAACACCTTCCGGCAGCAGCGACGACAATTACAACGAGTGCTTCCTTGGAGCAGTGACCACCAACAACATGGGGCGACGTCAACGGAATGATCCTGTCTGGGCGCATTAATTGAGCACCTAGAAGAGTGCGGCAATACCGTGCATCGTGTTTTCTCACGAACGCTGCCGACCTTCGCCATTCGAAAAGGTGTACTCTAAAAAGAGAACTTTGGGGACAGCCACTCGCCGTGGCTGCTGGTAATCCCGGTCGACATTCGAGAGGAGGTATTTCAAGCATGTCAAGAAGATCCGACGTCCGGACACCTTGGTTACAGCCGGACATGGGCCCGTATTCGTGAAAACTATTACTGGCCCAATCTCCCCAAAACCGTCCACCTCCACACCCAATCCTGCGACGAGTGCCAGCGACTCAAGAAACCGAGAACGAAGCCGGCAGGTCTTCTGCAGCCAATTACTCCGGCAACTGCCCCGTTTCAGCAGATCGGAATGGATCTACTTGGTCCTTTTCCGCCGTCGACCCTGGGGAACCGGTGGATAATCGTCGCCACAGATTATCTCACGCGATACGCAGAAACGAAAGCCCTTCATTCAGGGACTGCTATTAAAGTCGCCACGTTTTTCATCGAGTCCATCGTGCTCCGGCCCGGAGCTTCCGAAGTTCTGATTACAGATCGCGAATCATCGTTCATGGCACAGCTGACAAAAGAAATCCTCCGGCTCAGTCACACCAGCCATCGTCGTATCACTGCGTACCACCAGCAGACGAAGGGGCTGACGGAGCGGCTCTACAAGACAATTGCCGACATTATCTTCATATACATCCACGTGGAGCACAAGACATGGGACGAGGTGTTGCCGCACGTCACATTTGCCTACAACACGGCCGTGCAAGAGACCACCGGGATGGCAGCCTTTCAACTCGTTCGTGGTCGCAAAGTAACGACAATGCTAGACGTGATTTTACCCCATGAACCGGCTGTCGACGGATGCGACGACGCCCAGGTGGTTGCCCAACGGGCAGAAGAAGTCCGTCAGCTCGCCAGTCTACAGATTAAGGCCCGACAACGTGTCGACACTGGCCGCTACAAGCTTGGTTGTCGGGACGTCTACTCAAGCCCGGGGACAGAGTATGGATCTGGACACCGATTCGCCGCCGAGTTTTCAGCGAGAAACTCCTAAAACAGTATATCGGACCCTACAAGGTACTTCGTCGACTTGGAGATCTGAACTACGAGGTCATGCCCGACGGAACAAGAACATCATCACGCCGCCCACCACGACCTGAAGTCGTCTATGTCGTGCGCCTGAAGCCGAACTACGCTCGATAGGACTGTGGACCTTATGTATTCCAAGTGACTCTTTAGTTTATCGCTCTTTTTATTTTGTTTTGTTTTGTCTTGCATCGGGTCGATGCACATTTTTTAAGGGGGAGTAATGCCGCGCGCGCAGCTGGCCACATAGGCCGCGCGTCCGTGGCCTAACGATTATCGTGCCTGCCACCCACGCGAAAAGCCAGGGTTCGATTCCTGGGGCCTTTTGTTTATCCCTGCAATTTAGTGTTCTGGTAAATTCGAGAATCCTGGTGCTTGATCTAGGTCCGAATGTTCTACGCGTCGAACTTACTGCTCCAATTATTCCAGAAGACCACGCGTGTAGTACGTAAGGAGCTTCGCGTAGCGAGCCAGAGTCAGTGTTCGCCACAGCGTTCGACTCTGCTGTCACGCCGACTTAGACACCCGCGACGTTTTGCTTTCTTCTGTTCTCTTTTATTTTTGGGCACAAGTTCGCCCCATTAAACGTTTCAGTTTCCCCAGTTATTTTTTGTTTCACCTTCTCCTTCGTGACAATATACCTACATCCTGCGAGCAGACAAAGCCTAATAGTTTACAGCGCGCTGATAAATGCTAGCTTACTCTCTACTAGTTTAATGGTTTCGAGGCGGATGTACCGAAGGAAAATATAAGCCCAATGTATGGAGTGCAAGCCCTACTCCTTTTTTTAGGGTATTACCACATCGTTAAAAAATAAGAGAAAACAGACCGTAATCGATTAGAGATTTATTGCGCCGGTCATTTGTGCACCTTCATTGGGAATATCGTTTCGGGTGCTGATGTGGCGCAAATCCGCCTTTATTTTTGCTTGTGCATACAGGTGTATCGGTCAAAGGGGTGTTTTCTTTACTTGGTATTCGCTGATCTCGATGAAAAACAGCGCTCAAAAGTACTGAACAGAAGGAACAGTGGAACTGGAAAACTGTGTAATTGAGACAAAAAAAAACAACAGACAATGAATGAATAAATAAGGAAAATGTGACACTATGCCGCGAAATGGATATACTGTGACATATATGTAAGGCAAGACCAGCAGTTGCACAAACCAAAGCAGAATTTTGGCGGTTATGAAATATGGTAACCGCGAAAATAAAAAGAGCGAAAAAAATATTATTACACAAATATGTTTCAGAAGTGCTAGAGAAACGTAACGAATAATTGGGAGTGGATCAATCAAATTACGGACTCAAAAGAAAACCAAACTATCGAAGGTACCATCGCAATAGCTTTTGGTAGCAGACGATCTTATCGCACTGTGCAGCTTATTTAATTATTCGTTTGCTCATAAATTCATTAAACTGAGACAGATGATAACATATCAAGGAGGACGACCGGATGAGTACGATACCAGTTTGCACTCCTCATTTATTTACCACAGATGACAGAAATAGAACTTGAAAGGATAATAAAAATATATGTCAGTGTCAAAAGCTACGGGGTGCGATAAAATAGGTTATGGGGATCTCCAGTTTAAGTTTTATAAACTTAAATATGTTTTATTCAAGATATTAAACAGCACCCTTTCAACTGTGCACATTCCCGTGGGGTTAAAGACTGAGGTAATAAGGCCGTTGTATGAAACTGCTCAAAGAAAAGACGTTATGAATTACAGGCCGATTTCGAGATTGCGAGTAATAACGCAGAGTGTGGGAAAATGAGTACTCAATATAATAGATTCTTATTGAGAAAAGTAGGATTTAATGCACGCATCCCAGTTCGGCTTTCGCAAAAATAGAAGCACAGAAATTCTGGCGGCAAATATTAGATTTCACATAAGTTGCAGACTGCAACAAACCAATTTGTTTTTGCCCTCATTCTGGATTTGACAAAGGCTTCTGAGATTGATCATAAACGCGTACTATTGAAGCTAGGATTACATTTTTTTCATTACATGCAGACAAGCATCAGCTGGTTAAAAGAGGCAAGTTTTAATTTAAAATACCGTAATACGGATTAACTCGGGAGTGCTTCAGGGCTCAATATTAGGCCCGCTTTTTAGTATTTATGTAAAGCAAATCTGAGCACAACTTCTTGCATCTCGAGTATATCAATATGCTGACGATACTACCCTAGTACTGGAACTCAGTGACAAAACGAACGCACTTTAAACTTTCAAAGCAGTATTGATTTACTAATGACATGGTTTTCAGATAATCATACTTTTGCTAATTCTAGTAAAACCAAGCTAATCTTCTTTTGTAGTCTCTGCAAATATTTTACCTTGACAACTTCATTGTTCCTACCTTCTCATCATTGCAGAAACCTTATCTGCATACGGTTAAAGTATGTGCAAGCAACAAAATATTTGGAAATTTACTTGGATGTAAATCTTTTATGGAATGATCATCTTGAATATATATTCAAAAAGATGCCTGCTGTCTCTGCTTACTTACACATAATACGGAATGTTTCGTGTTTGTCCTTGGTCCCCTTTGTTCCCTTTCTCCAGGAATTATTATCATTCTTGTCCAGCTCGCTGTCACATTGACATTAATCATAATAACATTAAAATATAGGTCGTTCACCCTTGTTGTTGCTAGACTGGTGGCAGCTGATGAAACCCGTTTCCTCTAGTGACATCTATCTCCTGGTTAGCTCAGTTGTTAGAGCGCTCCACTGGAAATAGAGAGGTCCCTGGTTTGATACCAGGACCAAGCGGATTTTTCGGTCGTGCGCCAGTCACCTAGCTGTGTTTGGACTTTCGTGTTTGTCCTTTGTCCCCTTTGTTCTCCTTCTCCAGGGATTATTATCATCATTCTGGTCCAGCTCGCTTGCACATTCACATTAATCACACTGAGAAGTTTGCCCATCCTAGAGTATATACTAACTATGGAAAGAAGTTTACGTCATATTACTTTCCGTTTTAGTTTAATAAACTACCTCAGGTGGTTCTTAACTTAAATTCATTAAAACGAATAAAATACGAACTGAGGCACTGGTGCTCTAAATTGAATACGGGCTTGAAACTGCGAATTTTCGCTTTTCTAGCAGATGAAAGTTTTTTTATCTTTGTTATTTGCTTGCCAACAACGCGTGCATCGTTGTAAGTAATCATGCAGCCTGTTGGACGCCAGGTTCAGTAGACAAGCATACAGAATAATGCTTTAGCGCGCGGGTATATGCAAAATGTGAAGAACGCAATGATACATTTATTATGGAAAAAAAACTAACACAATTCACATAACACACAGTCCGTGCGTGCCTCGTATTCGTTGTTTGTTTCCCGTTCTTTTGAGTGTTGTTTTTCATCACGATCAATGTCTCGGCCACCCACATGTGGTTACAATGACTCGAGATAGGTCATACTTATAATTAACAAACACCCAGCTACATTGGTGCTCAAAATTATTGTTGTGAGTCATCCGAAGCTTCGTCTCCAATCACAGAAACCGCTTTTCCTACTAAATATGTTAAAACAGTAAAAACAAAATCGGACAGTACCAGCTATGTTGGTGTCCAATTAGCGATTATCTGGAGTCATATCTGAGAAAGCAGCCGAAGGTGAAGTATCGATTTGCTGCTAAATTTAGCGGGTAAACTTCATATGTGTATAGTTAATTTTACATTAAACAATGTGATGACATTTTTTCCGGGGAAACTGAATTGGTGTTGAGGTAACATGACATTAAGTCAAATGGTGCCATTTTTTTCCGTTAAATTTTGCGGAGACTGTATTGGCATTGAAACTATGTGACGCCAATTTGTTCTGCTAAATCTAGCAGGAAAATTAAAATTGTGTATAGTCATGTGGCGCGAAGTCATGTGACGTCATATTCTCCACTAAATATAGCAT